>CAWUFW010020065.1:0-163517 GCA_963921515.1 Calotriton arnoldi
TCTCCGGCTCCTCCATGTCCGTGGAGCTGCCCCTTCCGTGGCCGTGGATGTATCTGCAAACAATGGGGAAACAGACAGACATCAGTCACCTGCACCAAACGCACACACCACTGTGAGCACAGCACATTACAGAGCAAGCCCTGGCATCATTAGTTGTACATTGCTAAAAGTGCCCGAACTGAACAGGAGAAGCCAATTGTCAGTCTGATGCCAACCATGGCACTCACATCCCACATGGCCTTGCACCCATCTGTCTGGTGTCTGTTGGATAGCAACACCCCAGTGTGGACACATGCACCAACTACACAGTAGTTGAACAGTGCAAAGGACACGGTGTAGCATGTGGACATGCACACACCACAACTCTTGCCACTGAGTCAGTACAGGTTTCCAGATGAAAGGGACGCCCAGAGTCAAATAGGATATGCATGTGATGCATACCTGCGACAGACACCATGATGCACCCATGTCCTGATAGCCATCGCCACAATGGTGTGCATGTAGCACATGTCACTCCCCTGCAGGATCACCAATAAGTAGACACATGCCATGGCGGAGGCATGACTGCTAAGTCATACATAACTGTCTCAGTGATGTATGACTTGGCAGCCAGACAACAACACTCTGCACTGTGTCACAATAGTAGGTCATGGGGAATGCAAGTCCTGGAGCTGCACAAGTGCACATGTACATCCCCCACACAACACATCATCTTAACCCTCATCTGTCCAGGTCATACGGATTGGACATATGGGAGACCTGTGACACTACCCTCTGAACCTGAGCCCCTCACAATCTGCTGTGAATGGGGAACAGCTGCCTGAACTTCACATTCGCATACCCCAGTCTGCACGGGCAGCTGATCAAACACCTATGTGACACACAAGTATCGTCTCCTATGGTCACATCTCCAGTGGCATGCTGAGCCCCTACCAAGAAACACCCCAGCAGTCCTGGCAACTAATCCACAGCACACTGACACAGTGGCAGACACCTGAGGGGTCAAATCACTGCGCACAATGTGTCAGCTGATACACGGGAGTGGGAGTACAGAGTGCATTGCATGGCCTGGAGTAGGCATGACTGTCCTGCCCCACATGAATGAGGGATGAGCCCTGGACAGTGGATAGCTGGCTATGTATGTGTGACACACGTAATCTGCACACTCCTGGGGCCCAAACATTGTTCCCACCCGCTGCATGGGCGTGTGCCACATACCCCAGGCACATGTGGTGGCTCAGCTCAGCAAGTGGACCGCATATCAAAGCAACACGCAGATTGCATGTCCGAACACAGGCATTGTGTGAACAATGGACCCACCCATGATGCCCACAACAGAGTTAGGGAAACAGATGCTGTCCCCCACCTTTAGTGAAGCAAACTGCAAGGACACAGTCCCAAGTGACACAATTCCCTGAATGTAAGGGCCACACCTGGGTATCAGATGAGGAGTGGGCAGTGCACAATAGAGGGACATGGCTCCTGGACAACATGACTGCTGCACTGTGGCAGTTGAACCAGGCCAGAGGAGGGCACAAAGCATGTAATACAGAGTTCACAGTGCAGTCTTTGACTCACCCCTCCTTGCTGCTGTCTGGCCTTCAGCTGCCCATCCAGGTCTGGAAACACCACCGCCAGGATCTGGAGCATGTGGGGGTCAGGGTCCGTGTTCCGCCCCTCCTGCGAGGAGGCGACAGCTTCAGCTGGACCCGTGAAATACTCCGGGTCCAGCCCCGAAGGTCCTGCCACCTCTTTTGGCAGTTGTGGATCCGGCGCTTGTAGACCCCCACGGACCGGACAGCCCTGACGATGTCCTTCCAGATCTCCTGCTTCCGATGGGCATTAACCTGTCAGGATGACAAAGTGAAAAGGCCATTACTACACATGCAACATATCCGTGCATGACACAGTTGTATATACATGTCTCAATCACAGGGGCACATGATGTACACAGGCAGTGCAACGCTGCCCATGGACAGTTTGCCAGAAGTCACTACATGGTATCATTGCATGGGAAGTAAAACCTTGTTCAAATGCACTGTCACTGCACCATACCTGTCGAGTGCATGTCACTACACACTATGGGGGGTGACAACTACTCAGTGAGCCTGCTAGCCAGTGGCGTGCAGACTTTCAGCCTTGCTAGTCAGACCAAATGCACATTCAGAAAGGCAGTGCACAGAACACTCACCTGCTCCCCTGGTGTCCCATACAGCTTGCTGTACTGTGGAAGTAGGCTGTCCAGCAGGGCCTGGTTCTCCTCAAGGCTGAAGGCTGGGGCTCTCTCCACAGTACGTGCCATTGCAGGGTCCAGAGGGGGCAGAGACAGCAGCAGTGCAGTGGCAGATGTCGTCCTGGAGCATGTAGTGCAGGCAAGTGAGCTCCCAGGGGAACAGCCAGCAATATATATGTGCTGGAGAGGCAGATACTGTCCCATGTGTCCAAAGTGATAGGTCCAAGTCGTTTGCATCTTCTGAATCTGGCCAATCCATGGAATAGCAGCACCAATACATGCCCACGGCATCCTTCAAACCTTCAACTTCATGACATAAATGATTTTGCAACATTGTTGTGGGCGACCAACTGAATTTCCAGCAACCGACTCGTTCGAAATTCGAAAACGCGTCCGTTGCCAGGCAAGGCCATTGTCAATGGGTGCGCACCGATCGGTCCATTGCGGTACAACGCGTACAGGGGTACAACGCGTACCCGCACACATTGAATGCAATGGGCCGGCCGGGGGCACCGATCGGTCCATTGCGGTACAACGCGTACAGGGGTACAATGCGTACCCGCACACATTGAATGCAATGGGCCGGCCGGGGGCACCGATCGGTCCATTGCAGTACAACGCGTACAGGGGTACAACGCGTACCCGCACACATTGAATGCAATGGGCCGGCCGGGGGCACCGATCGGTCCATTGCGGTACAACAAGTACAGGGGTAAAACGCGTACCCGCACACATTGAATGCAATGGGCCGGCCGGGGGCACCGATCGGTCCATTGCAGTACAACGCGTACAGGGGTACAACGCGTACCCGCACACATTGAATGCAATGGGCCGGCCGGGGGCACCGATCGGTCCATTGCAGTACAACGCGTACAGGGGTACAACGCATACCCGCACACATTGAATGCAATGGGCCGGCCAGGGGCACCGATCGGTCCATTGCAGTACAACGCGTACAGGGGAACAACGCGTACCCGTACACATTGAATGCAATGGGCCGGCCGGGGGCACCGATCGGTCCATTGCAGTACAACGCGTACAGGGGTACAACGCGTACCCGCACACATTGAATGCAATGGGCCGGCCGGGGGCACCGATCGGTCCATGCGGTACAACGCATCCCTGTACAAGTGACTGGCATATGTCACCATGCCTGTCTCAGATGGACATATGCCAGCCACAGATAGCTCCCAGGGAGTGAGGGGCACACCTACAACATGACAGCCTGTCCAAGCTGTATCATGAGGCATGTAAGGCTGCATTACCTATTGTGTGTATGTTGGTGTACATGTTGTCCTGTGGGTGTCACCTGGGGGCAGCCACCCCCAGGCTGTGCACGTGTTCATGGGGACAGGATCCTGGGTGTTACGTGTACATGACCACTGTGATGTGCAACTGTTCATATCTGTGCATGTGCCATGGTCACATTTCACGGTGGTGTATGTGTATGTCATGTCACATACCCCGTGAGTCCCATGTGGGACGGTATGTTTGAGCCAGGGTGTCCCAGTGGCACAATAGTGATGGTCCTCCACAGTCTGTGTGCATGTAGTGTTTACAATGTCTCTGATTTCATGTGCACAATGGGAGACAGTCTCCACATCCACGTTGTGTGTGCATGGACTTTGATGTTGTGCGTGTGTGTGTCACAGACGTCCATGTCTGTCCTGCAGTGGCAAGTGGGACCACTACCTGTGGGGGTCATAGTTGTTTTGCTGTGGTGTATACATGATACTCCATGTAATGCCAGTGTCCATGTGGCAATACAGGGTCCCTGGGAATGTACCTGTCATTGAGCTGTGATGCCTGGGGCACATCTGTCCTCACATGTCACTGTGGGGGGTGATTGTGACACGGCAGCAGGAGATGGGAACTGTGACACGGCCTCATGATATCCAATGGGCCAACCTGGGACTTATTGATGCCACTTGTTGGACCGTGATGACAGATGTTGGCCATGTATGTACCATACATGTCCTTATGGAACTGCACACTTCATGTAGTTGTGCCTCATAATGATGTATGTTGGGATATTGAGTGTGTTCAATGCCGCATATGTGGGCTGACTGACAATCTTGCTTACTTCTACTCTGCACTGCAGGGCTCCTGCTGTCCATCGACCATTCCCAGACCTGGCAACGATGGTGGAACGGGACAGCATCCGACGGTACCGCTTCACCAGGCAGCTGATTGAGGATTTGGCAGTGCAGTTGGCCCCACATTTGCAGCCTGGCCGGCCGTATCCTACAGCGCTGACCCCCAAGGTGAAGGTGATGGCAGCCCTACACTTCTTTGCCACCGGTACCTTCCAACATACTGTGGCGACTGCTGGTGGGATGTCACAGACCATGTTGAGCCGTGTGCTCCGCGATGTTTTGGCGGCAATGTTGCTATTCCTGAACCGGTACATCTATTTCCCTAGACTGCGACGACTCACTGACGTGAAGAGTGACTTTTATGCCCTGGGAAGGATGCCGCATGTCATTGGCTCCATTGATGGGACACATGTGGCTTTGGTACCACCACAGGCCCAGGAGCAGGCCTACCGTAACCGCAAGCACTACCACTCGGTCAATGCACTGGTGGTGTGTCTTGCAGATATGACCATCACACACGTGTGTGCCCGTTTCCCTGGTTCAGCACACGATGCCTTTGTGATGAGGAGTAGTCGCATCCCCAGGATGATGGCACAGATGCAGAACCAGCGTGCCTGGCTTGTCGGTGTGTACTGACTTTGTGCCATTGTGTGTGATCTGATCTGTAGTATTCCGCCCACTTTTCTAAGTCAGCTAATGTGCACTTGTCTGTCCGTAGGTGACTCGGGATACCCGAACATGCCGTGGTTGCTGACACCCCTCAGGAACCCTGTGACACCAGCCCAGATGCGCTACAATGAGGCACATGGTCGGACCAGGAGAGTGATTGAGCGGACATTTGGTCTCCTGAAGAGCCGCTTCCGCTGCCTGGACAAGACCGGAGGGTCCCTCCCATATGCCCCTGCGAAAGTGTGCAAGATTATCATCGTCTGCTGCATGCTCCACAACCTGGCAGTGTGGAAGGAGTTGCCTCTCATCCAGGATGACAATGACCAACATCCGCCACCTGTGGAGGATCCTGGCCTGGACCACGATGCCAGTGACGATGATGATGATGATGATGAGGGTGATGTCCGCACACAGCTCATCACCAACTTCTTTAGCTGAATGTGAGTATCCTGAGGTGTCATGTCAATGATGTGAGTTGGTATGATATGTGTAGGTGGTGCTCTGGTGCTGTTGGAGTGTGTCCATGGGCTACTTGACCTGGATGTGTGTTGCGATGTGTGCTTACAGGTGGTCTGTACTCCCCAACAGTGTTGACATGCTAACTTGGTTCTGGGTGGGTATCTTGTAACATGTATTGTGCATGAGTTTTGCTGTTCTGTCCTGTTCTCCATTGCTTTTGACTGTGTGTAATTTCTGTCCTTCACAGGGTACTTTCAGATTCGTTTGGTCAACTGTGTCCACCGACGACGTGATTGCACTTCCAGGGTGGAAGCTGTTGTGTCCCTACAGGTGATGTGCGCCACACCCATGGACTTCCTTCCGTCTACAGTTATTGACTGTGTGCCCGCTGCCAGGTGGGATTACCTTGCATCTGTAGTGGTTACGACATGTTGCATCTGTGTAATAAACCTGTGCTTCACTTTGTGATGTGCGTTGTCTGTGGTCACACATTTGACTGCCATTTGCTTCCTGCACCTGTGGGCTACTTGACTCCAACTGGGAATGGGTGTGGTGTCTGTGCATTGCACCGTCTTCCCTGGCAACATCAGTGTAGGCAATGAGTCAGATGGCCTAGGTGTGTATGTGTTGTGTAGCCCTGGTGGTGTGTCTCCCTCATATGTGTCACGTTGCCTTTACTCACATGCCTGTGTTGTACTTGCTGTTGCAGTTCGCATACACAGTGTAATTTTGCAGTTCATCATCCCCATAACAGCACCCACGTTGGAATCACAACAGAGGCAAGTATGGTGTATTAGTGTGTTTATTGTGATACATTTGTGTGAATAGTGCATAGGATGGGTAGTGCTGTACATAAATCTTGCAATCAGAAGTTCCTAGGTGAATTGAAAGTCCTGGTAGACAAAATCCCCAGTATCGGGGCCACAGTTGTCTGAGACATTGGTCCAACTTGTACTCCCCATGCAATGTGTGGGAGTAGTGTTGCCGTCAACAGGGTGAACAGTCTGTGCACAAAGGTGAACATCCAGAACAGGTTCAGGCTTCCTGGGAGTTGCGCTTGGCCATCCGCCTCTCACTTGCCCCTCCTCGGATGACCCCTCTTCTTGGGGGGGCCCTCAAGTACAGGCTGCTGCGGTGCAGGGGACTCTCCGCCAGAGTCATCCTCCCTCCCTGTGGCAGTTGCAGTTTGGGCAGCACCAGATGTTGTTGGCACACAGGGAGGTGTGGACTGGTTGCTGTTCATCTGGCGGAGGCATTGTAAAATGTCCCTGTGCACCGCCGTCATCTCATGCAGTGCATCCCACTTGGACTCCACGCGGGACATGTGTGAGTCCACGCGGGACATGTGTGACTCCACGTGGGACATGTGAGAGTCCAAGCGGGCATGATGGGCAGCCTGCTGCTGTTTCATGTCTCTGAGGAGCCCCACTACCTGGCTGAGGTCTCCAGTGCTGGACTGGTACGCATCAGCTATGCGTACCAGTTGTGGGTCATCATGCACACCAGCAACCTCTGTAAGCAGCGACCTCTGTCTCCCACCCCTCCCACCACCCCTGCTGACATGTGCAGTGCGTGCAGTGGCACGCACAGATGACCCTGGTCCACCTTGGGGGTTGGTGGTGGTGGTGGTGTCCATGGCCCCAGGTTGGTCCAGGGTCCCTGTGCTGGTGTTGCTCCTTGTTCTGTCCATGTCGGCAGGGATGGTATTTGTGGTGACAGTCGTTGGAGGGGTGGGTGCAGGGGTGCAGCTGGTGGTCCTGCTGGTGCTGCAGCTGGTGGTCCTGCTGGTGCTGCATGTAGACTTGCACCGGATGTGCCAGGTTGGTCTTCTTCGTCCGAGGAGGGCAGAGGCTGTACGACACCAGTGAGCTCCGCATCCTCTTGAGCCTGGGACTGGCACTCCTCAGCGTCTGCTGCTGTGTCCCCATCATCACCTGTTTTTGGGAGACACACACAATGTATGTTATGTTTCTGCAGGCATCAATGGTTGACACACCTGACAGTTGTGACTGTGCCTCTGGGTGCGGGCCTGTACATTGCATTGTCCTAAGTCGTCACAGTCAGGGGTTGATTTTGGTGTGGCACATTGTCCTGCATTATTTGGGCATTTCTATGTATATGTTGGGGTGTGAACATGGTCTGCATTGGTTGTATTTGGTTGACTGCCGGCCCTCCTTCCCACCCAGCCAGTCCGTTATCCCACCATGGACTGTGCTTGCATTGCAGGGAGTGGAAGTTGTCTCTCAGGATGTCAGTCAGTGGTGTCCTGCTGTTTGTTGGTGCACAGTTCCCAGCAGGGCCTTGTGCTCCCCGCAGCAGTAGCCAGTGTCAGCCATCTTCTGAGTCCTTCTCCACTCCCTGTGATGTGAGCATGGTTCAGGGTGGTGTTGATGGGACAGTTGTGGGGGTGACCAATATCTGTGACTACCACTCCCATCATGCTATTGCCTCCACCCCCCTTCCCAGCATGCCCATGCTTCCTTCCTTTTGACTCTGCTTCCCTGTGGGGTGGGCTGGCTGTGCTGACAGGATGGCTGGGAGTGTTGTCCTGGCAGTTGTTTGGATAAAAGTCCCAAGAGTGTCCTTGTGCTTCACACAACATAACCCAGGGTGGTGGTTCTTTGTGGGATCTTGAGTTGGGATGGGAGGCATTGCATTCTACCAGGTGGGTTCTGTGGAGTTTGTGTTGAGGGGGTTGTGAGGGGAGGTGCTTGTGACTATGGTCAGTGCTGCAAGTCCTCTTTCCCACCCAGCCAGCCAGATATCCCACCATGGAACGTGCTTGCATTGCAGGGAGTGGAAGTTGTCTCTCAGGATGTCAGTCAGTGGTGTCCTGCTGTTTGTTGGTGCACAGTTCCCAGCAGGGCCTTGTGCTCCCCGCAGCAGTAGCCAGTGTCAGCCATCTTGTGAGTCCTTCTCCACTCCCTGTGATGTGAGCATGGTTCAGGGTGGTGTTGATGGGACAGTTGTGGGGGTGACCAATATCTGTGACTGCCACTCCCATCATGCTATTGCCTCCACCCCACTTGCCAGCATTCCCATACTTACTTGCTTTTGTGGGGAGTTCAGTGTGTGTGGGTGTGAGGGCAATGGCAAGATGGCTGACAGTGGTGTCCTGCTGTTGGTTGGTGTGCAGTTCCCAGCAGGGCCTTGTGCTCCCCGCAGCAGTAGCCAGTGTCAGCCATCTTGTGAGTCCTTCTCCACTCCCTGTGATGTGAGCATGGTTCAGGGTGGTGTTGATGGGACAGTTGTGGGGGTGACCAATATCTGTGACTGCCACTCCCATCATGCTATTGCCTCCACCCCACTTGCCAGCATTCCCATACTTACTTGCTTTTGTGGGGAGTTCAGTGAGTGTGGGTGTGAGGGCAATGGCAAGATGGCTGACAGTGGTGTCCTGCTGTTGGTTGGTGTGCAGTTCCCAGCATGCCCTTGTGCTCCCCACAGCAGTAGCCAGTGTCAGCCATCTTGTGAGTCCTTCTCCACTCCCTGTGATGTGAGCATGGTTCAGGGTGGTGTTGATGGGCCAGTTGTGAGGGTGACCAATATCTGTGACTGCCACTCCCATCATGCTATTGCCTCCACCCCCCTTCCCAGCATGCCCATGCTTCCTTCCTTTTGACTCTGCTTCCCTGTGGGGTGGGCTGGCTGTGCTGACAGGGTGGCTGGGAGTGTTGTCCTGGCAGTTGTTTGGCTAAAAGTCCCAAGAGTGTCCCTGTGCTTCACACAACATAACACAGGGTGGTGGTTCTTTGTGGGATCTTGAGTTAGGATGGGAGGCATTGCATTCTACCAGGTGGGTTCTGTGGAGTTTGTGTTGAGGGGGGTGTGAGGGGAGGTGCTTGTGACTATGGTCAGTGCTGCAAGTCCTCCTTCCCACCCAGCCAGCCAGATATCCCACCATGGAACGTGCTTGCATTGCAGGGAGTGGAAGTTGTCTCTCAGGATGTCAGTCAGTGGTGTCCTGCTGTTTGTTGGTGCACAGTTCCCAGCAGGGCCTTGTGCTCCCCGCAGCAGTAGCCAGTGTCAGCCATCTTGTGAGTCCTTCTCCACTCCCTGTGATGTGAGCATGGTTCAGGGTGGTGTTGATGGGCCAGTTGTGAGGCTGAGCAATATCTGTGACTACCACTCCCATCATGCTATTGCCTCCACCCCCTTCCCAGCATGCCCATGCTTCCTTCCTTTTGACTCTGCTTCCCTGTGGGGTGGGCTGGCTGTGCTGACAGGATGGCTGGGAGTGTTGTCCTGGCAGTTGTTTGGTTAAAAGTCCCAAGAGTGTCCCTGTGCTTCACACAACATAACCCAGGGTGGTGGTTCTTTGTGGGATCTTGAGTTAGGATGGGAGGCATTGCATTCTACCAGGTGGGTTCTGTGGAGTTTGTGTTGAGGGTGTGTGTGAGGGGAGGTGCTTGTGACTATGGTCAGTGCTGCAAGTCCTCCTTCCCACCCAGCCAGCTAGATATCCCACCATGGAACGTGCTTGCATTGCAGGGAGTGGAAGTTGTCTCTCAGGATTTCAGTCAGTGGTGTCCTGCTGTTTGTTGGTGCACAGTTGCCAGCAGGGCCTTGTGCTCCCCACAGCAGTTGCCAGTGTCAGCCATCTTGTGAGTCCTTCTCCACTCCCTGTGATGTGCGCATGGTTCATGGTGGTGTTGATGGGACAGTTGTGGGGGGGGGGCAATATGTGTGACTACGACTCCCATGATGCTATTGGCTACACTGACTTGGCCAGCATACACAGAATTCCTTCATTTCAGTGGTCTTCACTGTGTGTTGGTGTTGTTGTGGTGGCTACATGTCTGGATGTGTTTGTTAGTTCTATTTGTGCCACTGCCTAGCTGTAGTTGTAGTTGTGTTTGTACATGTGATGGCACGGTTGGATGTAACTTTTTTGATGGCATGTGTTGTGTTTCTCTGACTGACATACACATTTTGGGATGATTCTGTTCTGGTTGCTGTGTAATTGCTATGAGTGCATGGTTTGACTCTCCCCTTGACAGTGATGTGTGTGTGTATTGTGGCAGAATATTGTGTACATTTGTTGTGTACTCACCAGGCTCTGGGATGTTCTCTAGTCCATATACGCTCACTGGCGGAAGGATGGCCCGCACCTTCTCCTCCCAGGGCCTGAGGTATACTGGCTTGGCAGGAGGGCCACTGCCGGTGTATTGGCTCAGGAGGTAGTCTTTCTTGAGCAGCTCCCGGACCCTCCTGCGCACGTCATACCACCTGTTCTGGATGTCGGTCTTTGTGCGCAGACATGGTGATTGTGCGTTCACCCTGTTGATGATCCTCTCCCACATCTTGGTTTTCTGGGAGATGGGGGTCTGTTGGACCAGTGTGCCAAACAGCTGTGGCTCTACCCTGAGGATCTCGTCTACCAGGACTTCCAATTCACAATCTAGGAACTTGTGATTCTTCTTGGGGGGCATGGTGATGGTGAGTGATGTGTGTGTTGGTGTGCAGGTGAGGGTGTGTGGGTGTGTGTTTTGCTGGGTGTATGTGAGGTAGGTATTTGTTGGTGTGCTGATGGTGTGGCTTGTGTGAGGGATGAGCTGTGGGTGTGTGTTTGCTGTCTCTTGGGTGCTGGCAGTGGAATGGCATTTGCAAAGGATCATGGTTGTGATTTGTGTCCTTTATATGGGTGGAGTTGTGGGTGTGTCTTTGTTCTCTGTCCCCACCCCCCAGTATTTATTGGCTTTGTAATTGCTTGTTTGGCCTTTTTTTGTGTCATTTTTCCTTTGTACTGTCTGTGCATGTTGGAAACGTTCTTGTGACCGAGTCGGACCCTGCATTTGTCTCGTACGGTGTTCTCCGTTTCGTTCACGCTGTGTTTGTGCAGTTTTCTATGCTGCGTACGCGTCGGTCGCGGTGTTTTGTGTTGCTTCGGCTCGGTTTTGTATGCGTGTCGGTCGTGCGGCTTGTCCTCCGTCCGACTCGGTCGTGGTTTTCGCGCCTTGCATCGTACTTTGCGGTTTGGAGTTCGCGTGTACGTTTCGGTCGGATTTGTTCCGGGTGCGTGTCGGTCGGTTCGATTCGCGTGTTTTTCTGGCCGGATTGCTGTTTTCCGTGCGGCTCGGTCGTTCGGCTTGGGTTCTGTACGTGTCGGTCGAAATTTGCACGCTTTGCATCGTACTTGGCGTGTCGGGCGCCACAGGTACGTGTCGGTCGGTATAATTTCCGGCTCCGAGTCGGTCGGTGCTTTTTCCGGCCCGAATCGGAATCGACCCCAAAGTCTGGTAAATCAAAATGTATGACCTTAAACCCCCATAACTTTGTAAAGGAAAAATCTCTCTAAAATATACCATTTTAGAAAGAGTGCACGAGTTCGACTACTTAGAGCATTCATTTGTCAAATTCTAATAATTAGCTACCACAAATATTGAAAAGCCAACTTAACATTGAACATAGATCGGCTGCCCTATTCAGGATGAAGAATAACTCTTACTGCCCTATATCCCCATTGCTGGAAATGTACAGGGCTAAGGTAGTGAGTTTAGCCCTCTATGCAGCTGAGTTAAATGGACATTGTAAAGCCAAGAAGTTAGATATGAGGGAGAACACACTAGCAAAATCACTTCTTAATGTTCCCCAAAGCTCGTCTATGATTTTACTATGGTTAGATCTTTCACTTGCACCCATTTCTCCCATTACAAACTTAAAACCATTAATGTACTGGAACCTATTTGGGCCACAAAGGAATTTGGGTCTCATAGAGAGGCTTTACAAGATCTGAACCACTTATCAGGAGAGTTGAAGTTATCTTGGCTTCTTTGTTTACTAGCATGGCTTGAATCTCTGGGGCTTAGAGTCTATTGGGATAATCTGACAATGCTCCCTTAAAAATGTCTCACATATTTCTAAAACTAGATATTAGTGGACCTTGTTGGCTCAGTGGCCACTAGTTACACCAGGCAGCCTTACAAACCATTTTATGGAATTTAAATGTATTAAACACTTTCAGGATTTTATTTGCTATATTAGACCCACTAGCGCAAGAGCACTTTACATCACATTTAGATTGGGCACCTTACCATTCGCTGTTTTCACTTCAAAATGGTCAAATCAAATCACAAGGTCAACTAATTGTCCCGTATGTAATGAACTGAAAGAGAGTGAGGAACATTTTTACAGAAAATATAAAACCAAGGCGTAAATAGATTATGGCACTTTGTAGGCTCCTAAGGATAAAACAATGTAAAATAGCCTTTAGGATATGCAAATCAGACATGTCCCTTCAGGTAGTTTCTGAGGTTTCTAAATGTTTAAAGTCAGCCTGGCAATTTAGAGGGAGAATATTGGACAAATTGTCTTCTAGATGTTCCTTTTTATCATCTGTTGTGTGCTTAATGATCATTGTTTTAAGATGATTTAGTATAAATGTTGTATTTAACCTTGTTTTAATTTTGATGGATCCTATGATCTGAACTGACAATAAGCAAATAGTCGGTGAACAATGTTAAATCTGAAGCAAGTTAGGAGAAGTCTTTGCCAAGTGGAATTGATAAGGCTCAATAAATAAGGCTCAATCTCTGCAGTTGTAGAAATTTACGCGTAAGTGTACACAGAAGAGTTGGAAAATAAATCTGACTTCCCTTATCGTTTCAGCCAATGCTTTACATATTTTATCAATGGGATCCTCAGACCATGCTCCTGTGCTAGACAATCTAATATCACAGTGCAATTGAAAGTTGCTTCTGGCTTATACCACAAGGAGAGCTGAAGAGCCAGTGGGAGGAACATAATCTAATCCTCCAAATTTGGGGTCCCTCACTCTAGGCAGCAAAATAAAGGAAGAGGTACTCTATGGCAAAGTCAACAGCCTACGTAAAACATATTCTCTATTATTTGAATGCCCTTCAGGCCTATAAGACAGCATAGAGCCACCCCAAAGGTTTCTGTGGATATGCACTTACTTTTATAAATTATTACCATTTCTTTCAAAGGTTATCCTAGTTTGCTAGCAAACTGAAAACCATTTCGGTTGGCCTTGCTAATTTCTGAGATTGCATAGTATGTAAATCGTCCGTATTAAAGGTGTAATCAAATGGTATCCCCAGGTTCTGGTACAAAACTTTCCCACTTGGGTATTATTCACAATATGGGAGAATGTCTTTGTGGAAACATATGATTTTGCCTGGTTTGTTGCAAATCTAACTCACCTGTAAAATGTGCAATCGAGTCCAACAGCCTTTGGAGACCATTTGCTGTTCTTGACATCAGATTGGCATTGTCAGCATACAGGAGTACAGGGATTGGTTGAGTACCCAACAGTGGTATGTCCTGTCCCTTAGATCTTAAAAAACATCACATTTGTTAATGTATAATGTAAAGAGGAAAGTGGCAGGCCATACTTCCTCTTCAATTTTAAGAAGCATAGTGTGTTCCTCTCAAGTACCATACCTAATACATGCAGTAGTATCTGAGTTTAATTGTCTCAAAAAAGTGGACAATGGAGATAACAACACCCATAATGATCATCATAGATCAAAGTTTCGATCTATTGACTAGGTCAAACTCGTAAGGCAGGTCCATAGAAGCGAAGTGCATTTTTCCTCATTTGGCACAAATATATTTAGATTTTATCAAATACAAGTTCAGACATTGCTTGACAGTGCCAATTCTATGACGGAAACTGTATTGGACATCGGAGAGAATTTAATTTCCACTGCCTAGGGTTCAAGTCTGGACAAACTCTGTAGTCCGACTTGTTGTTTGAGTCAACTTGGACTGTCACATTGCTTGAGTTAGTCGGGGTGGTTTCCTCAAATGTCAAAGGATACATATTTTTGCTGATACCAGCACTGTCACCAACTATGTTTGTCTATGCTTGGATGACACCACACAATCCACCACAACATGAAGGAATGCAAAGCGTATGGAAAGTATCACTGCAGCCCACTCAAATCTGAGAGCGAAGACCAAACCTTAGCCCAGAATGACATGAGTCACTTACATTTCCACACTATATGAAGCAAGTCACAACCATCCACCCCACATCTCCAACACTTGTTATGAGGTAAAGTAGCCACCCAGTTTAATCTATGGGACTACAAATTCCAATTATTTAAAATCTTAAAGTAAGTACATTTCAGTTTTGCCTCTCTTAGCATAATTTCAGGGGTAAATAATAATGATTATCAGGCCTCAGGCGTATCTTCACGATGTAAAAACTGTCCATTAGAAACACTTATCATTTCTTTAGTGGGGTTGAATATATGTAGTCAATTATTAGTCTTTATAGGCCAGACATCACTCCCCTACAACCAAGGTACCCAACTATTGTCTTAATGGAGAGCCTGGAATAGTGCAGGGACCCCTGCCAAGCCTGTCTCGAAGACAGTGCATTAACGGAGTATGTTTCCATTATTGGTACTGATCTAAACCAAATTCAATTTAAAGATCTTGAAAGGCCTTAAAGGTGTCATTAAAGAAAAGTTGATCTATACATTCAGTTTATGCTACCTTCTAGTTGGTCCAGGATACAGGAGTGACTTCCTATTTTCAGGACACAATTATGCTGTGGCTAATTCGTAGAGGGCCTTGGACAGATTTTCAACTAGTTGCATGGATTTGATCACTGGGTTATCTGTCTGTGGTGGGAGAGACTGGAATTTGCAGAGGGCCTGCAGACTTCATTCGCAGGACAGGATACCCCTTTCAAAAGTAATGCAAGGAGGGGTTAAGTTGCATCAGAAAAACAATTTTTCGATTACAACTGATGTTGCACAAGATAATAAAAGCTCATGCGGGCTAAACACAGCCCTCCTGCCTCAGAATGTGACTACAATTTGGTGGGTTTAAGTCTCGGCTGAATATTACCCCATATAAATGATTATATATTTCAATTCATTCAAGATAAGAAGAATTTGGGGATTAACATTAAAAGCATCCCAGAAACATAATTATACTTAGGACCAGTCACCATTTTAACTGTTTGTATTTGTCTCCACTACAGTAGTGAACACCTCTCAAAATTGGAGGCAGTCCTCATTGTAAGTGCTAATAAGTTATCCTCTACCATTTTGGATTGTTCTCTGGTATAAATAGTTCCCATCATTCGTCATCCATTTGAAATTATATCCCTCAACACAAGCCCCTGTGGTAAAATGAGATATGGGCATTACCTCAAAATTACCCCATATAACTTTATATCCAGAGAATAGGGAAAAGGTGTTAAGCAAGGGTACTGGAGCAATTAGGGTCTCTTCTGGCTTTTATATCATCATTAAAATATCATCCATGTATAGAAAACATTTTAAGGATCCTGAACTGGTGGGAATGCCATTGATCTACAGAGTGCTTCTAATAGCCATAGCTGGAAGTTCCAAAGCCAGGGGAAACATTAGCGGAGAGAGACGGCATCCCTGCCTAGTGCCTGCTTAGTACCATGCCATATTTGAATATTACTGGATAGAAACCACTGCAATTGAGTTGCACTACTGGTGCTTGATATAACCACCTAAAATTGTTGATGAAGTTTTGGCCTAAACCAAACTTGCTGAGTACTTTAAATAAATAATTCCATTCCACTTAATCAAAGACCTTCTCAGCATCAAGCAAAATGGCTAGCCTCCCCTGAGTTCCTGAAAGCCCATAGGACATATGCTAGTGCCCTAGCTAGGTCCTGGGGGATTACCCAGGCACAAACCTACCTGGGAAGTTTAAATCAATAATGGTATAACCCTGTCTAACCTGGTCGCTAGGATTGTTGCCACTATTTTGATATCCACATGTATTAGGTATAAGGGTATGTCAGTAGATTACCATGGGGGTTTCGATTCATGGAAATTGCTAGTTGGGCCTCCCTCTGCTTCAATTGGAAAGCAATCACTCTGCCAGATTTCTCTGCTCGTTCATAGGGGGTCATTATGATGGCGGGCGGATCGCCATCGCCCGGCCGGTGGTGGCGATCCGCCCGCCATCACAACATAATTTACCCCCCGCCTTATTACTATGGCGAGGAGTACCGCGGCAGATGGAAAGTCCGTCCGCCGCATTTCCGCCGGTCGGCAATCATCACGATTGCCGGCCGGGCGGAACTCGGGCATTATATGGTGGTGGTGCCTGGAAGGCACCGCCATCCATATCATGATGCCTGGCGGTTCTGGCCCTTTCATGGTGGCGATGCCGCCATTAAAGGGCTGGCGGGAATTGCTGTGGGGGCCTGTTGCGGGCCCCCATGGCTGCCCTTGGGGGGTACCTATGGTACCCCCGACATTGTGATGCCCAAGGTGGCAGGCACCGCAGGGTGCCTGCCACGTTGTGCATCGCAATGCAATACATGGTTTTGTGACATTGCGTATGGTGCTGCAGCCAGCAGCACCATCCGCAATGTTACACTACCAGGAGGCGCCTGCCAGTGTGTCGGGCGCATCCTAATACGGCGGGCGGGACCGGCGCACCTATGGCGGATGGTCCCAGCTCCGCAGGGATGGCGGACGGACTTTGGTCCGCCCGCCATCCTAATAGGCCCCATAGTGTCTTATCTCAAATTCACCAGGGCCCTTTCAGCTGTGGAGGTATAGTACTTACTAAACACAAATATCTAAGCCTTCAATTTTCATCTTAGCTTGGGTGTCACGTAGGCATTATATTCTGTGGTCACTTTGGAAATGTGCATTCATATTGTCTCCTCTGCTGCTAAGGATTCCATCCTCTTGATAGCAGAGTCCCTCATAATGAGACCCCTCTAGGTTGCTTTGTCTGCAGCCCAGAGAGTCTGACGAAAAGGTCACAGATTGATCGTACTCTACTTTGTACACCTGAATATGTGAATTCAAGAGGCACTTATCCTCAGGTAAATTATATTTGGAAGCATTCATCATACAGTACATTGCTGGAGATGAGCTGTGTGCCAGGTGCAAACAAAATTGAAACGGGCTGTGGTCTGACATGTCTATCCACCTGAAATGGGGTTTGGGGCAAGGATTCCTGAACCATGAAGAGTCAACCTGGGAAAATGTGTCATGCACTTGCTAGTAATAGGTGTAGCCTTTGTCAGACAAATTCGATATTACCATACATCTACCAACCAATGATCAGTCATAACGTCTTTTACAAAAATCTTTTATTAGAAAGCAGTGGTCCTATGGACTATGTCTAAAAAATGTTTTTTAAACATTCATAAAGGGAAGAGGTCCTTAGGGACCATGTATGCATTTGCAAATGGTTACCACCTCCTTTGAGGTTGCGGCAAAATTTGAATATTTGGCAATTGGATTTTCATTGAAAAATATTTATACAAACCATAAAGAATCTGTATCAATCAATCAATCAATCACGGCATTTATAGAGCGCGCTAATCACCCGGGAGGGTCTCAAGGCGCTGGGGGAGGGGGTAAGTTACTGCTCGAACAGCCAGGTCTTGAGCTGCTTCCTGAAGGAGAGATGGTCCTGGGTTCGCCGAAGGTGAGTGGGGAGGGAGTTCCAGGTCTTGGCTGCCAGGTAGGAGAAGGATCTTCCTCCGGCGGTGGCTCTGCGGATGCGTGGTACGGTGGCGAGGGCGTGGCTGGTTGATCGTAGCTGGCGGGTGGGCGTGTAGAAGGTCATGCGGTCGTTGAGGTACTTGGGGCCCAGGTCGTGGAGGGCCTTGTGTGCGTGGGTGAGGAGTCTGAACGTGATTCTCTTGCTGACGGGGAGCCAGTGCAGGTCTTTCAGGTGTCCGGTGATGTGGCTGTGTCGGGGGATGTCCAGGATGAGTTGTGCGGAGGCGTTCTGGATGCGCTGGAGTCTTTTTTAAGTTTGGCTGTGGTTCCGGCGTAGAGGGTGTTCCCATAGTCCAGTCGGCTGGTGACGAGTGCCTGGGTGACGGTCTTCCTGGTTTCAGTGGGGATCCATCTGAAGATCTTGCGGAGCATGCGCAGGGTGTTGAAGCACGAAGATGAGACGGCGTTGACTTGTCTGGTCATCGACAGGGAGGAGTCCAGGATGAAGCCCAGGTTGCGTGCGTGGTCCGTTGGCTTGGGCGCGGTGCCCAGGGCCGGGGGCCACCAAGAGTCGTCCCAGGCGGAGGGTGATGAGCCCAGGATGAGGACTTCCGTCTTGTCTGAGTTTAGTTTAAGGTGGCTGTTCCTCATCCAGTCGGCGACGTCTCTCATCCCGTCGTGTAGGTTGGCTCTGGCGGTGGTGGGGTCGTTGGTGAGGGAGAGGATCAGCTGGGTGTCGTCGGCGTAGGAGATGATGTTGAGGTTGTGTTGGCGTGCGATGGCTGCGAGGGGGCTCATGTAGACGTTGAAGAGGGTTGGACTGAGTGAAGATCCATGTGGAACGCCGCAGATGACTTCGGTGGCCTCGGATCTGAACGGGGGAGGCGGACTCTCTGGGTTCTTCCGGCGAGGAACGAGATGATCCATTCCAGTGCTTTCTCTCGGATTCCGATGTTGCTGAGGCGCTTCACTAGGGTGCGGTGGCAGACGGTGTCGAACGCCGCGGAGAGGTCCAAGAGGATGAGGGCTGCTGTTTCCCCGTTGTCGGTTAGGGTTCTGATGTCGTCGGTGGCTGCGATAAGGGCGGTCTCGGTGCTGTGGTTGGCCCGAAACCCGGACTGCGAGGGGTCGAGGGATCCATTCGTCTCGAGGAAGGCGGCAAGCTGTCTGTTGACGGTCTTCTCGATGACTTTGGCCGGAAACGGAAGGAGCGAGATGGGACGGTAGTTCTTGAGGTCGGTGGGGTCCGCCGTTGGTTTCTTCAGGAGGGCGGTAAGCTCGGCGTGCTTCCAGCTCTCCGGGAAGGTGGCGGTGTGGAAGGAGGAGTTGATGATGTCCCGGAGATGGGGTGCGATGGTGGCGTCGGCTTTGTTGAAGACGTGGTGTGGGCAGGGGTCGGTTGGTGATCCGGAGTGGATGGAGTTCATCGTGCGGGTGGTGTCTTCGGTGCTGATCGGGGTCCAGTTGCAGAGGGTGGTGGTGGCGGGCGTTGGTTCGGCGGTAGGGTGCGTGGTCTGTGCGTCGAAGCTGTTATGTATGTCGGTGATCTTGCGGTGGAAGAACGCGGCGAGTGAGTTGCAGAGGTCTTGCGAGGGGGTGATGTCGTTGTTTCCGGCGCTGGGGTTGGAGAACTCTTTGACGATGCTGAAAAGTTCCTTGCTGTCATGGGCGTTGTTGTCCAGTCGTTCTTTGAGTGCCGACTTCTTGGTGGCACGGATCAGCTGGTGGTGTTTGCGGGTGGCGTGCTTGAGGGCGGTCCTGTTGTCTGTGGTCTGGTCGAGTCGCCAGGCTTTCTCGAGAGTGCGGCAGTTCTTCTTGGATTCCTTGAGTTCGTTGGTGAACCAAGGGGTTTTCTTGCTTCCGGGTCTGCTGGGAGGGTTTTTTAGTGGTGCGAGGTCGTCGGCGCAGGCGGTCAGCCACTTGGCGAGGTTGCTGGCTGCTTCGTTTGGGTCCGTTGTGTTGGTGGGTGTGTTCTGGCTGAGGGAGGCGGTGAGCTGCTCGGCGGTGATCTTGCTCCAGCTCCGGCGGGGAGCCTGTTGGGGGTGGTGGTGGGTCGCAGTCTTTCTGAAGCTGAAGTGGACGCAGCTGTGGTCAGTCCAGTGGAGTCCGGTGGCGTGGCTGAAGGAGATGTGCTTGCTGGAAGAGAAGACGGGGTCAAGCGTGTGGCCGGCGTAGTGGGTGGGCGTGTTCACCAGTTGCTTGAGTCCGAGGTTGGCGAGGTTGTCCAGCAGGGCGGTGGTGTTTCTGTCGTTGTTGTTCTCCAGGTGGAAGTTGAGGTCCCCTAGTGGATGTAGTCGGCGGAGGGCATGGCGTGCGGGCTGATGAAGTCTGCGATGTCTTCGCTGAATAGTGTGCGTGGTCCCGGGGGTCTGTAGATGAGGGTGCCTCGGAGGGTGGTCTTGGGGTCAGTGTGTATCTGGAAGTGTAGGTGTTCGGCGGCGGTGAAGGTCTCGTCGGAGTTAGTCGAGATGCGGATGGTGTTCTTGTGTACGATGGCGATGCCTCCTCCCGTCTGGTTGACGCGGTCCTTCCGGGTGATCTTGTATCCGTCCGGGATGGCTATGGCGATGTCGGGCGCTGAGGAGGCGTTCATCCAGGTTTCGGTGAGGAAGGCGACGTCCGGTGCTGTTGCGTCGAGCAGGTCCCAGAGTTCCACGGCGTGCCTGTGGACGGAGCGGGTGTTCAACAGGATGCATTTCAGGTGGTTGCTGCTGGTGCTCGACTTGGCGGAGGTGGTGCACGTCCGGGGGCAGGTGAATCGGCAGGCTTGGCAGGTGAAGGGTCCATGGGTGCGTCTCGGTGAGGCTCGGTAGCAGGCAGGGTTCCGGCCGGCATTGAGTGCGGTGAGGGTGGCGGCGTCGTAGGTCCGTCGAGTAGTGTTGCATCGGTGAGATCCAGGGGTCCTGGCGCTGGGCGCGGGCCAGGCGCAGACGGGCGCAGACGGGCTTACCTTTGGCGCACCTTCGGCGCTCCGTCGGTGCTCCCGCTGCGCGCGGCCGCTGCGCGGTCGCTCAGGGGGCGTCATAAGTAAGGAGCCTGGAGGGAGGAGCAGCTGGGTGGCGGGAGCGGGGCGGCGAATGGAATCACAGGGGGCGGGGCCGCAGGGAGGCAGTGGCGGGAAGTCCCAGGAGCAGCGGGCAGCGGGAAAGTCCCAGGAGCAGCGGGAAAGTCCCAGGAGCAGCGGGCAGCGGGAAAGTCCCAGGAGCAGCGGGAAAGTCCCAGGAGCAGCGGGCAGCGGGAAAGTCCCAGGAGCAGCGGGCAGCGAGCGAAGGAATCTCCAGGCAGGAGGCGGCAAGGCAGGCAGGAGCGGCAGCAGTGAGTGGGGCGACCAAGCCCTGTGGAGGGCTGAGCGGTCACACTCTGTGGTCCCCTACGGTCCCCTTAAGTAAGGAGCCGGGAGGGAGGAGCAGCTGGGTGGCGGGAGCGGGGCGGCGAATGGAATCACAGGGGGCGGGGCCGCAGGGAGGCAGTGGCGGGAAGTCCCAGGAGCAGCGGGCAGCGGGAAAGTCCCAGGAGCAGCGGGAAAGTCCCAGGAGCAGCGGGCAGCGGGAAAGTCCCAGGAGCAGCGGGCAGCGGGAAAGTCCCAGGAGCAGCGGGCAGCGAGCGAAGGAATCTCCAGGCAGGAGGCGGCAAGGCAGGCAGGAGCGGCAGCAGTGAGTGGGGCGACCAAGCCCTGTGGAGGGCTGAGGGCTGTATTTGGAAGGGACCCCTTAAAATACCCTTCTCAAAAACCAATTCTGAATGCTTTCCTAAACCTATTTAACGATTTGGAAAACCTTTACCAAATTGCATCAGAATTATATCACAAGAGCATGAACGTGCAAGAGGTAGCGACCCTCAATCATGTATTCTCTTTTGCTGTAAAATGATCGGATCTGTAAGGTGGATTAACCCATCACACTCATTTCCACAAGACTACAGGGCCCCAATTTCCAGTTGGGTATGTTCACCTTAGCTCCATGATGCCGGGAATCATCCCAAATGCATAACCATCCTAGACGTGAAATAAAATAAAAGAGAACCACTACTCACCCACTTTCTGCTGAATTGTGAGAGTTTAAGTAGGACAGATAATGATTTTCACCATATGCTTTCCAATGTACAACGGCTAATTGACCAAGGCTGAGTACCTGAACCACCACTGAAATTATTTTTCTATCCTCTGCTGGGAAAAGCAGAGCCACAGCGATTGTCCACATTCTCCTAGCACACATTATTCTGCAACCACATCTTAGGTGGGTTCCATCAGTCCCTCCCTGGCAGCAGCGTGAGCTGTGCAGGCAGCTGATGACTTGCAGGCCCTTCAGTCTTCAAGGGCCAGCAGACTTCTTTGTATGTGGGGGAGGGGAGATGGGTGTGGCCTCCTCCGCCATCCATTGACTTTATATGGGGCTGCAGCGGGTGGTTCCTGTTGCAGGGTTTCTCCTCGTAACCCTGCCTACATTTCAGAACAGACAAGAGCTCCCTTTTAGTAGCAATCTCACCCTTGTGGCCTCTTTAAACAGCTGGAAAAATTTACAGAGCAGCCATCTAGCTCCTGGGCTTGCCCTGCCCTCTCGATTTTAAATATAAATACATATTTAAATTATTTGGCTTTGGGAAAAAACAGAAATGCTATATTTGCAGCATGTGAACTGTTTATTAAAAATCGAATTCTTTTATAATTTTAGATTTTAGAAGAAATGGTCACAGAAAGGGCAGGCAGTAACTCTGATAGAAGAATAGGTTCACTGACAGAATATGGACTACAAAAACATAGATGAAAAAATATTGAGGTAAAAATATAGAATGCAAAAATATCTACTCCCCATACTTAAACAGATAAGTACAAAAATATCGGAAAACAATATGGATGTCAAAAATATAGTTGTTCAAAATATCTATTTTTATGTATATAAAATAAAATAATAAATATTAAATATATTAAATAATAAAATTAATTTAAAATAAATTTGATTTAATATACATTTTAACAAATATAACAAATAAACGTAATAAATAAAGTTAAACACACATACATAATAATTAATATACATATATATATATATATTTACTTCAAAACAATTAATAAACTATTAATTTTAATTTATTTATAATTTTAAAATTAAATAAAATGTACAAATAAATATATGTATATATATGTATATATATGTGAAGATGAAGGATCACAAGAAAACAACAGCCAGCCAGGGCAAAAATCTGGATCCCAAAGGATACAATGAGTCACAAAGAAATAAAATATCCAAGAAAGAAGTGACTCAAACAGATAGATTCACCAAAGAACAAAAATATATTTCCACTACAACGTTTCAGCTTCTGCCTTCCTCAGGTAGTACAAGATGGTTTGCTCAGTGGCTGCACAGATGACACAGCTGAATTTTCAAAAAGCATCATGAGTGAAGATTCCATTTGGAATGTGGAATCAATGCAGTCCTGAGAGCTCTTGAGATATGCAGTAATCAGGTTGTATTATCAGTAATGTTCAGTCCATCTGGATGCAGTGATTTTAAACGGTACATCCAGAAGTTTTCTCTGGAGTCCAGTAGTTCTTCCTTTGAGACATGTTCCACGGGGAAAATCTTCAAATCTGATAGTAAATGATCCACAAGGTTAAAATGATTGGCTACAGGCTGGTCAATTTTCTTATTAATTATTGCCGATTTGTGGTTCCTGAATCGTGTACGGAGGTCATTCACTGTTTGGCCTACATATTGTTTTTTACAGCTTTGCCGTTGGCACTGAATCACATAAATAATGCATGTTGAGCGACATGTAAGATGCTGTCTTATTCCATAGGTCCTTCTCGTAACAGAACTAGTTACTGATGATGTTTGTAAAAGGTATTCACACGTGATGCACCTTTTAGAGTCACAGCAATGAACCCCTGCATTTGTTACAACTTGCTTGAGTTCAGCTCTCACAATAAGAGATCGTAAATTTGGAGCTCTGCGGTAAGCAATGACTGGCGGTTTTGGAAAAACCTTTTGCAATTTTTCACAAGTAGACAGTAAGGGAAATGTTTTTTGCATTGTATTTCTGTAGTTGGGAGCTGATGGATGATAGTCAACCACAAATGGAGTTCTGTCACTTTTGTTTCTGCCGTTGGTATTCCAAATAAGTGCTTCTCTGGGTAACTGCAAAGACTTGTCAATTTGATGCTGTATGATATATATATATATACATAACATAAAATCTAATTAAAAAAACATTCTATTATAAATTAAAACATTAACCTATTAGAAAATCTTTAAACTTAAATTTCCCACTACAGTTAGTGCAACAGTAGGGAAAGTGTTGGATAGCAGAGGGGTAAAAATTACTATTCCCACTCCAATGAGTGCAACAGTAGGGAAGGTGTTGGATAGCGTAGGGGTAAATGTAACTATTCCCACTCCAGTGAGCTCAACAGAAGGGAAAGTGTTGGATAGCGGAGGGTTAAAATTTACTATTCCCACTCCAATGAGTGCAAGAGTAGGGAAAGTGTTGAATAGCGGAGGGGTAAACATTACTATTCCCACTCTAGTGAGTGTAACAGTAGGGAAAGTGTTGGATAGCGGCGATGTAAAAATTAGTATTCCCACTCCAGTGAGTGCAACAGTAGGGAAAGTGTTGGAAAGCGGAGGGGTAAAAATTACTACTCCCACTTCATTTTATTTATTTTTGAAGCTTATAAAGCGCACAGCTACCCCCAATGGGGGTGCCCCGGCGCTGAGTGCGACAATTGGGAAAGTGTTGGATAGCGGAGGGATCAAATTTACTACTCCCGCTCCAGTCATTGCAACAGTAGGGAAAGTGTTGGATAGTGGAGGGGTAACAATTAATATTCTCACTCCAGTCAGTTCAAAATTAAAAACAAACAAAATATTAACAACAACAAAATATTTAAAAAACAAAATAAATAAAAAAATATATAACTATGTTAAAAATTAAAATATAAATATATTTAATATTAAAGAATAAAAACATATTATAATGTTAAATACATATGACAAATACCTACAAATATTATATTAAATAAACTAAAAAATAATTTTCAAACAAATAAATATTTTTAATTAGAAAATATTTAGAAACAAAAACTTTAATTATTACATAAATGTAGTTTTTTTAATTTCCTACCCTATAACACCACACAATTCACAACCCACATCTACATTTTTAAAAAAAATGTATTTCCATAATTAACATAATTAATTACCAATTAAAGAAATATTATTAATTAAACACAAATTAAAACTCATAAAAATATATTAATTTCCCACACTTTACCCCTATAATCCCCACAACCCACAGCTAAAATTAAACTGTACAAAAACTAATAGCACAATTAAAACTTATTTTCAATTAAAAAACTAATATTATTTAACAACTAATTTTAAAGTAAGGAAAATTAATTTACTCCCCACCTTTTACCCCTATAAAACTAAAACCCACACACAAAAAAATAAACAATTACCCAAATTAAATATCAACTAATTAATAATTAATTAAACATAAATTACTTCCCACCCTTTACCACTATAAACCCCACAAACCGCACCTAAAATTAATTACACAATTCCCATATTTAATTTTCAATTAAATAATTAATATTAATTAACAAATAATTATTAATTAATCAAACATAAATTACTTCCCACCCTTTACCCCATAAACCCCACAACCCACACCGAAAATTAATCACACAATTTGCATATTTAATTTTCAAATAATTTATTAATTAATATTAATTAACAACTTATTAATGAATTAAAAATAAATTACGTCCCACCCTTTAACCCTATAAACCCCACAACCTGCACCTAATTTGTTTTACAAAATTACCATGGTTAATTACCAATTCATCAATTAATAATAATTAACAACCAATTAATAATTATTTAATAATAAATTACTTCCCACAATTAAGACTATAAAATCTCAATTATATAAATAAAAAATAATCATGAATTTATTATAATTAAATTACTTCCCATCCTATTCCCCTATAAACCCAATACCCGTTACGGAACTAAAAAATGCAAAATTTAATTGAAATAAAATTAATAACTACTAAAATTGTAACACATATATTAAAAAACATAAACAATTCTTATACAAAAAAATACATCACATACATTCAAAATATATACTAAAATACATAACACTAATTAAAAAATCGATATGTTAAACTATATTTTTGCAAACTATATTAATGACTATGGGGCTCATTACGATGGCGGGCGGACCTGAGTCCGCCCACCATCTTAGCGGTGTTTGGGACCGCCCGCCAGACATGCGGCGGTCCCACCACTGCTATTAGGATACGCCCGCCAGTACATCCCGTGCCCTTAACATTGCGGAGGGTGCTGCTGGATGCAGCACCATTCGCAATGTCAAATTGGCATGCACTGCATTTCCCTGCACTGCGTGGCAGGCACCACGCGGTGCCTGCCACGCAGTGCAGGGAAATGTAGGGGGGTACCATGGGTACCCCCCCAGTGCAGCAACACCCCCCCAAACAAGGGGGGCCCGCAACGGGCCCCCTAACCCAATCCCCGCCAGCCATTCCATGGCGGCATCGCCGCCATGGAAAGGCCTTTTCCAACCCACATCTTAATTTGGTGGACGGTGCCTGCTAGGCACTGCCACCATTTTAGGAGCCCTGCACCGTCTGCCAGGCAATTGGTACGATTGCCTTTAACGGTGAAGCGGCGGACGGACTTTGCGTCCGCCGTGGTACCCACCGCCATCCTAATTGGGCGGTGGGTGAAACGCATAGTGATGGTGGAAGGTCCTTCCGCCATCCTAATGACCCCCTATATTTTTAAATTCGATATTACTTACCTTCAAATCGATATTCTTGACAACGATATTCTTGCACTCGATATTTCCACTCCAAGATATTTCCAACTCGATATTCATTTAGGGGTCGATTACGATGGCGGTCGGAAAAACATACCGACCGCCATGGTAGCGGCAAAAAACCGCCCGTATGGCCACCGGGAAAAACGCCGGACACATTACGATGAACAGCCACAATAATCCGTCCGCGGCGGCGGGAGACAACGAAAAACCGCCCGCACACGCCGGACCAGCTGAAAATCCGACCGCAACAGCCGGATACACAGCGGAAAACCCAAGAACCGCCGCCATGCACACGGAGTAACCGCCCGTGACATTATGACATCCCCGCCACCACCATGGTACCCACCTGTGAATCCGACCGCATCGTGCACGAACAGCGATGAATCCGATAGGCGGCGGAAGGGCTGCAGCATAGCCACCGCTGCCGAGGAACTGCTGCGGAGGAACCGGAAAAAAAATGGCGGACGTTGAAAAAAAAAGGAAAAAAAACCAAACAATGCACACACTGAAGTAGACCTGTCCCAACACAAACCAAAAGTGCCCAATGACAACAGCCCCAGAAAGTTCAAAATAACCAATCACAGGACAACACACACAACACACCTGACAGCAACATACCAGCTTGCCACACCCCCCATAGCCGAGCATAAAACTAGCCCCTCCCTGACCACAATCCTTTGCCACACTCCACAACTGAAGGTCCCAACCCCAGAGAACAAAGGAGAGGCAAACCTGCACACAGCACCACCACAACACACACACCACCTACACCACCCACAACACCCACACAACTGCACCACAGAACATCTGCACAGCACACACCATGGCACCACACAAAATGCCAAAATTCACTGATGCAGAGCTTGCAGTCATGGTAGATGAGATAATAAGAGTTGAACCACAACTCTATGGCAACATGGTCCAACACACCCCATTAGCCACAAGAACCCAAATGTGGGTGAGGATAGTCAATAAGGTCAATGCAGTAGGGACCACCCCCCGCAACAAGCAGGAAATACAGAAGCGGTGGCATGACCTGAAGACCGTGGTGAAGAGGAAGAGGGCCAAGAACCGTCAGCTGGCTGACGGGACTGGTGGAGGCACTCCCATCCCACCCAAACCATACAGTCCGTGGGAGGAGAAGGTCCTTGGAATCCTACATCCAGAGAGTCTT
Organism: Calotriton arnoldi; assembly: GCA_963921515.1. Taxonomy (NCBI): domain Eukaryota; kingdom Metazoa; phylum Chordata; class Amphibia; order Caudata; family Salamandridae; genus Calotriton; species Calotriton arnoldi. The sequence goes on from CAWUFW010020065.1 coordinate 27,907, forward strand.
GAAGGAATCCGCGGGGGACTGGAAGCTGGTAAGTACAAACCAATGTATATCATCACATTGCCATGTACCGTCTTGCACAAATTCAAACCTACAACCCCTAGGCCAAAGGACATTCGTCTGACCCGCAATACCCAAAACAGGTCACACAGATGTAAGCACCACTAAACCTGAAAAAGCACAAAGCTAAACAAAACCAACTGGGATGCATGTGTACAGACAAAAAGCACTACAACTCCCAACAGGCCCCCCTCTCCCACCCCTCAGCAGGATGGAGCACCCCACCCAGAAGCATGTGTCAGCCATTGAACGCACCCCCACCACCTAACAGGTAGGTAGCCATCTTCACAGGGATGGGGAATGTGTATCTGGAGGCAGCACTACAACTCCCAACAGGCCCCCTCTCCCACCCCTCAGCAGGATGGAGCACCCCACCCAGAAGCATGTGTCAGCCATTGAATGCACCCCCACCACCTAACAGGTAGGTAGCCATCTTCACAGGGATGGGGAATGTGCATCTGGAGGCAGCACTACAACTCCCAACAGGCCCCCTCTCCCACCCCTCAGCAGGATGGAGCACCCCACTCAGAAGCATGTGTCAGCCATTGAACGCACCCCCACCACCTAACAGGTAGGTAGCCATCTTCACAGGGATGGGGAATGTGTATCTGGAGGCAGCACTACAACTCCCAACAGGCCCCCTCTCACACCCCTCAGCAGGATGGAGCACCACACCCAGAAGCATGTGTCAGCCATTGAACGCATACCCACCACCTAACAGGTAGGTAGCCATCTTCACAGGGATGGGGAATGTGTATCTGGAGGCAGCACTACAACTCCCAACAGGCCCCCTCTCCCACCCCTCAGCAGGATGGAGCACCCCACCCAGAAGCATGTGTCAGCCATTGAACGCACCCCCACCACCTAACAGGTAGGTAGCCATCTTCACAGGGATGGGGAATGTGTATCTGGAGGCAGCACTATAACTCCCAACAGGCCCCCCTCTCCCACCCCTCAGCAGGATGGAGCACCACACCCAGAAGCATGTGTCTGCCATTGAATGCACCCCCACCACCTAACAGGTAGGTAGCCATCTTCACAGGGATGGGGAATGTGTATCTGGAGGCAGCACTACAACTCCCAACAGGCCCCCTCTCCCACCCCTCAGCAGGATGGAGCACCACACCCAGAAGCATGTGTCAGCCATTGAACGCACACCCACCACCTAACAGGTAGGTAGCCATCTTCACAGGGATGGGGAATGTGTATCTGGAGGCAGCACTACAACTCCCAACAGGCCCCCTCTCCCACCCCTCAGCAGGATGGAGCACCCCACCCAGAAGCATGTGTCAGCCATTGAACGCACCCCCACCACCTAACAGGTAGGTAGCCATCTTCACAGGGATGGGGAATGTGTATCTGGAGGCAGCACTACAACTCCCAACAGGCCCCCTCTCCCACCCCTCAGCAGGATGGAGCACCACACCCAGAAGCATGTGTCTGTAAGTAAAAACCAAAGTGACACTGCACAGGTAATCAGACAGTGCATGTACACCACCATCACTCAACAAAAGCATTGGGAGACATGACAACATGAGGCTCTACTTCACCCAAAAATAGAAAAGTAAAGCACAGCCATTGACAGGATGCAGACAGCTCAGCGTACGTAACTGTGACAGAAACAGAACTGTGACTCTCAACAAATATGTCCAAGTAAACGGGCCTCTGACATGCATCACCCAGACTTCCCTCTGTAGCGTACATGGGAGCTGATTATGAAGGACCATGGGAAAACCAAACTAGCATGGTCTGCAGTATAAAGAAATACAAGCACAGGACATGTCAACGGTATGCATGTGATGACAATGGCTAGTCCATGCACACAGGTAATGTCTGCCAGGCAGAGTGATCAGCAAAGATGCTGAACATCAACTTGTAGTCATGCCAGTTGTCAGATGACAACCTCACATTGATATCACCAATACTAGACGTGTGGCATGCTAACCAATCACAGGTCACACCATTGTGAAATGATGAATGTAACTCCACTTCATGGCATGAGGCACATCACTGTGCAGACATACAATGTGTGAAAAAGGCAACTGTGTGTAGCATAACATGTAAATAAGAGACATCAAACACAGCAACCCTGAGGTGTGTAAGGCAATTACCATCTACTTCCTGTCCCACAGGTGACCAACAACTGACTGCAGAGGACGACAACCTCAACCAGCACAGCCAGTCACCAGCTCCCGAACATCTCCCCTCGGATGCAGACTCCCTGGATAATGAGGAGGAGGAGGACCAACCCGGACCATCTGGTGTGGCAGGGCGTAATGTGTCCCAGGACCCCACAGCCCCACCACCCTCAGCAACAACATCAACGCAGAGCCCTGCTGCAACGACCTGTGCCACCACCACCACCTCCACCACCACAACCACTACCACTGCTGCCTGCAACACTCGCCCTGCTCCACAGGCCAACCAGACCACAACAACTGAGGAGGTACGGGAGAGTAGGCCGGTGCCCACAGGAGGGAGGCAACAGGGCCGTGACAGCAGGCCAGGTGTGAGGACAAGGCTGACCCAAAGGGAAGAAGACCCTGCCACTGAATCACTGGAACACATTCACAGAGTTGTGGGGGCCTATGAACACGCCCATGGACAGTTGAGGCAGGCTCAGCAGGATGCCCGTGAGCAACAACAGATGCTGCGCTCAATTGACAACCGCATGGGCCAACTCGTGGCCTGCATGGGCCAAATCAGGGATCTCCTGGGCCAGCTAGTGGGGGTCCTCAGGGACAGGCATGCGGCACCGCCAACACCTACAGCTCCCTCTGTTGTGCCGCAGGATGACAGACCCCCACCCTCCCCTGCGTCCAGCGAGCATGGGGACTCATCAGACACCACTGGTCATGCACCTGTGTCCCCCCCTGCCAAAAGAGCAAGGGGCCGCCCGAAAATTCATTGGGAGCATCCCGTGGCAAAGCACCTGGCAAAAGCCAGTCAAGTAGCCAGCCATGATGGCACCCCTCTACACCCTGCTGTGTACCCTGCAGACTGTCCCCACACACAATGGCGTGGGAATGGCAAATGACTGTTGGACTGTGTTGCCATACTGATCTAGTGTATACTCTATTGTCTCATCTACCATCACTGACAAATCTGTTATTCACCATTCACAAATCTGTCAATATCCACATCTACATCACATGTATCCACTGTAAATAAACACTAATAACGCACCAATGTAGTTGTCACTGTTCCATGTTCATCACAGTATGTTAACTCACACCCATGATTACAATGTCACAGGAGCAGAGATACTCCGCAGGCAAGTAGAGGCTGAAGGGACCTAGGAAAACACAACAGAACATCAGTTGCTACTCAGGTGGCGGACTGACAACCATCTCACAACACAGCACATCAAGGTACGACAATCTGCACATGTCACAAGGAGCAACTGTACCAACATAGACATCAAGTAGCTGTGTCAAAAGATCCATTGCCATACACACCTGCAGCCAGCACTCACTCTGCAACATGCTGTAGTCACAAAACTCACATACACATATTCACCAAGCACAACATCATCAGACAACAGCCAGTATTGACATTGCCACTGACCATCAAGTGAAGTAGTTGTTGATGAGCTGCTGACGCTGTCCAACACCTTCCTCCTCTCCACTATCCTCGTCACTTGACGTTTGGGTGTTTGCAGGTGGGGGCTGTGGCTGGTCATCATCATCCTGGATTAAGGGGATCCCCTTCCGCACGGCCAGGTTGTGTAGCATGCAGCATGCTACCACTATCTGACACACCTTGACGGGTGAGTACTGCAGAGCCCCTCCGGTCTTGTCGAGGCATCGAAAACGCGATTTCAGGAGGCCAAATGTTCGCTCAATGACCCGACGTGTCCTCCCATGGGCATTGTTGTAGCGCACTTCAGCTGGTGTCCTGGGATTGCGAAGTGGACTCAGCAACCAAGGTCCGTTGGGATATGCAGAGTCACCTAAGTGTGAAAGACACATACAGATTGAGTGTCTGACATGTGTCCGAGGACAGCATGGCACACAAACAGCACACGACTCGACCCTTTGTACTCACCCACAATCCATGCCCGCTCCGGCGCCAGATTGGCCATCAGCTGTGGTAAAATGCTGTTGCGCATTATGTGTGAATCGTGGGCTGATCCTGGAAACTTTGCACAGACGTGTGAGATGACCATATCTGCCTGGCACACCACCTGCACATTGATGGAATGATAATGTTTCCTATTTCGGTAAATATGCTCCCGTGCTTGGGGTGGAATCAGGGAAACATGTGTGCCATCTATTGCACCAACTACATTAGGAACGTGTCCAAGTGCATAAAATTCGCCCTTCACATCCGCCAACTCATGCCGCCTGGGGAAATGTATGAATTGGTCCCTGTGTTGCATCATAGCCAACAGGACATCACGTAGCACCATGCTGAATGTTGGTTGGGACATCCCCCTGCAATGCCCACAGTTTGCTGGAAGGATCGCGTAGCCACGAAATGTAGGAATGCCATCACCTTTGCCGTTGGCGTGAGTGCTGTTGGGTATGTCCTGCGTGGAAGCAGGTGTGGCTCCAATAGTGCACAAAGTTCCAGGAGGTTTGTCCGATCCAGACGGAATCGCCTTATGATGTCGGTATCCTCCATGTTAGCCAGCAGGGTGAAGGTACGAAACACATTAGGTCGCCTCCTAGGTGAGATGAAAGGGGACACGTCATAGCAACATAAATTAGGATGTGCACAAATTCATAAAGTCTGTCCTGTCACGGCGCTAACATTGACTGTCATCCCTGAAAGCACACAGTGCAATTCAGTGTTGTCCCAACATGAGACAGATTAATTGTACAACTGTCATGGATGTGCACAGTCAGTGGACACAATACGAACACTGTCTATGTGAATGCCAAGAGTCACATATCGAGCTGAGGTGGACTCAGCCTTGGGTGTACATGACACAGGACATGTGTGAAGCAGAGACACTGCTGGCTTCCACGTTGCTGCTGTACCTGCCACACCTCCTTGGACAATAATTGCAGGGGACACATCAACAACACAATGTGGATGGATCATTGGGATTGTCTTTGTACTCAGTGCCACTTCGAACACACTCAAATTCAATGACATTCACATCCCAAACCCATACATGTGCCAATGTCATCAGTACACAGGCCATATCTGCTGCTGACTTGAATACAAAGTCGGACAGTGACAGATGATGTCACGCCTGTGCAGAGTATGTGTACCACTGTAACAGGCCACCATTACCCCACTGCCCAATACTCTCTACAAGCACACAGATAGCCAATGTGGCACACATTAACAATAGATGAGGGACGTGATCAGCAGGGCCTGTATGCACCCTTAATCTTCCCCCATTTTGGACATTTACATGCAGCATCAAGGAGGGACTGCCCAAGGACACATGTGCACTACAACACATACCTTGGTGATACACATCCAGCTGTTTCAAGACACAACAGTGCCACAACACAAACATACAACACTACATGGACAACGCCAAGCCAGTATGCCAACAAGACCACGCATGAACATACTGTATGCATGACATATGGACTACTGGCTCAGACACCTGACACCAGTGGATGTTATTTTACACCACATGTCCCAAAGGACATGCATCCTGACCCTCATTCCACACAGGCTGTCAGGCCCAACACAGCATACAATCAACATCCCACATCTAACAAACATGCTGGCTGTGCATGGGTAGTGGGACACTGGTACCTCACATTGACCAAATGTCAGAGTTGGATGAGTGTCACAGGCACAACAGTCAAGGTACATCTCACCTGTCTTGGGTGCCCACACCATCCTGATACACCAGCAGATGTGATCCACCCACACAGTGCTGGAATAGATGGTGAGCAAGGATGGCTAGCACCCCATAGCATGCACATACACTAGTGTTGGTGGCAACACACTGCACACGTGTGCCACTTGTGCTGACCATCCAACATTGCAGACAATTCCCGCTAATCAGTGCACACACATTGCACGGGCAAAACTGGACACCCATAGCCTGTGGACAAATGTCGCATACTATATTCCATACAGTTAGCACAATCCACAACCGTGCATGCAGTCCATCTGCCAACGCTACATTCCTGATGTGAACAATGGACATGCACTGGTGGCAGGTGAGTAGCACCGGGACACAGCACAACACTCAAAAACATAGTGTAGCTAAGCACCATTGTTGAAATGTACATGTCACTGATTCACATACAACAGTCCAAACAACATGAGCACAGACCTGACACTACCACATAGGTCCCTGTGGTTACAGGTGGCAGACATGTAGCAAAGACATCTGCTCTGGCCGTCTACCCAAGTGACAAACAATAATAATGCAACGGATGCCAGGTGTGGTGCTGAAGTACTCGTCATGCTTTAGCGGGTCGAGCCCCCCTGTACATGTGGACATACACTGCAGGAGTTGCCAGTGTGTACAAAGACATAACATGCGGCATGTAATTGGTCCTAGCAATAACACAACAGGGTGACATCTGTTTCCAATGATGACAGTCATGCTGAATGAATGAGTTCATCTGGGTTTTCAGTGTAACACATGGGCTCAGGTGTGAGATAGTGGTCAGCATGGGTGGCAGATACGACATTGTGTGTAAATATTGATCAACATGATGGAGTACAGTGTTCCATTTGGTGTGAGACGTTACACAGTGGCTGACATTTGTGACAGGAGACCATATCAATGTTATCCAGTGCCATGTGCCACTGTACGTATCCACTGTGTGTAGCACAGTAATGCCCATTGATCCACACACAACAAGAACTGTCCGTAGGTGCCTCAAACGTGCCCCATAAACACAATGACACACAGAGTGTACGATGTTGTGCTGCATATTCCCCATGGCGGACGCACATACTGTCCGTGAATTGGGTGGCGGAGCATGCCAACCACCATTTGTACCTGTGTCGATGCCCACCACTGACGCAAGTGCGTCATGTGCTGCACATGACACATTGGTGTCAGTGATGGCCCTCCACATAGCTGCAGATGGCGTTTGTCATGCTCCACCAGCCACATCCCGGTCACCCATGTCACTCTATGGCAATCAAACAGCGGTAGCGCCGGCCAGGACCCCGCGGTGTGTCACCGCCATGAACCATGCCCTTGCAGCCAATGGGGACCGCTATCGCGGTGGCATGATGCAGATTCAAAAATCGCGGTGGGCGTGCTCCGCCCCAGCGGATGCGGAGATAGGATGCATTTGTGAGATGCACCACCGCGGTAGCGCCGGCCAGGACCCCGCGGTGTGTCACCGCCATGAACCATGCCCTTGCAGCCAATGGGGACCGCTATCGCGGTGGCATGATGCAGATTCAAATATCGCGGTGGGCGTGCTCCGCCCCAGCGGATGCGGAGATAGGATGCATTTGTGAGATGCACCACCGCGGTAGCGCCGGCCAGGACCCCGCGGTGTGTCACCGCCATGAACCATGCCCTTGCAGCCAATGGGGACCGCTATCGCGGTGGCATGATGCAGATTCAAATATCGCGGTGGGCGTGCTCCGCCCCAGCGGATGCGGAGATAGGATGCATTTGTAAGATGCACCACCGCGGTAGCGCCGGCCAGGACCCCACGGTGTGTCACCGCCATGAACCATGCCCTTGCAGCCAATGGGGACCGCTATCGCGGTGGCATGATGCAGATTCAAATATCGCGGTGGGCGTGCTCCGCCCCAGCGGATGCGGAGATAAGATGCATTTGTAAGATGCACCACCGCGGTAGCGCCGGCCAGGACCCCGCGGTGTGTCACCGCCATGAACCATGCCCTTGCAGCCAATGGGGACCGCTATCGCGGTGGCATGATGCAGATTCAAATATCGCGGAGGGCGTGCTCCGCCCCAGCGGAGATAGGATGCATTTGTTAGATGCACCACCGCGGTAGCGCCGGCCAGGACCCCGCAGTGTGTCACCGCCATGAACCATGCCCTTGCAGCCAATGGGGACCGCTATCGCGGTGGCATGATGCAGATTCAAAAATCGCGGTGGGCGTGCTCCGCCCCAGCGGATGCGGAGATAGGATGCATTTGTAAGATGCACCACCGCGGTAGCGCCGGCCAGGACCCCGCGGTGTGTCACCGCCATGAACCATGCCCTTGCAGCCAATGGGGACCGCTATCGCGGTGGCATGATGCAGATTCAAAAATCGGGGTGGGCGTGCTCCGCCCCCGCGGAGGCGGTCATTGGATGCTTTTGAAAAAGGCTGACCTGGAACACCAATGGCAGAAGACTATGACCACTGAAACGAGTCCAGGGCCCTATATATGTGTGGAAGGGAGCACCACATTTCCACTGCTCACAGAGCCTGCTGCCTGGGACCCCTCACCTGCTGCTGCCTCCAGGGACTGCTGCCTGGGACCCCTCACCTGCTGCTGCCTCCAGGGACTGCTGCCTGGGACCCCTCACCTGCTGCTGCCTCCAGGGACTGCTGCCTGGGACCCCTCACCTGCTGCTGCCTCCAGGGACTGCTGCCTGGGACCCCTCACCTGCTGCTGCCTCCAGGGACTGCTGCCTGAGACCCCTCACCTGCTGCTTCCTCCAGGGACTGCTGCCTGGGACCCCTCACCTGCTGCTGCCTCCAGGGACTGCTGCCTGAGACCCCTCACCTGCTGCTGCCTCCAGGGACTGCTGCCTGAGACCCCTCACCGCCCACTGCCACCGCTGACGTCTCATGTCCACAGTGATGGCTAGGACGGAGAAGATCCGTGCCAGTCCATTTACAAGCGAGGAGCTGGACGTCCTGGTGGACAAGGTGCTGACACAGTACCCACGGCTATATGGTGGCCCAAATGTGGTGGTAAGTCTCCAACAGTGGGGGTGTGAGTGCAAGGGGGGCACACATGTAGTTGATCAGATGGTGTATGTGCCTGAGAGTGTGGGGTTGTGTAATGCACTGGCTGACATGCAGTTTCCTAGTTGTTAAGGGGTGTATGCAAACCACACATTAAATGCATGGACATGAAGGGTGGATGGACATGTGTTGTGTACACATCCATATGGTGTGACAGCTATCTGGTGATGCATGTTTCTGGACAGTTATTGTTCATGTGACTGTTTGTGTGGGTCCTCGTTGTCCATCTCTGTGTGATTCTACCTGGCATGGACTGTCCACGCCCAATGTGACAAGGACACATCACTGACTGTACAGAGTGTGATACGTGTGTGGTTCGCATGAGTGTACATCAATGACCCATATCTGCCGTGTGGAGATGAGTCTGTGTCATGCCACTGTTCAGAGGGAGAGGTTTTACCATGAGAGTGTGTCACTGATGTTTTCCCCCTCTTGTCTCCCACACCTGCAGCTCAAGGTACACCAGCGTAAGGCCGTGTGGAGGTCCATTGCAACCAAGGTGCGGGCTCTGGGAGTGTCGAACCACCGGCGCACCCACTGCCACAAGAGGTGGGACGACATATCACGACTGGCAAAGAACGTTGCCGAGATGACACTGGGGCTACTCCCTCGCAGTGGCAGGTTGTCACGACGCAGCTTGATACCACTGATGTGCCGCATCTTGGCTGTGACACAGCCTGAGCTGGACACACGTTTGAAGGAGCATCAACAGCAAGCTAGGGGTGAGTATTCTGTGAAGGTTGATTTTGTCTGTGAGTGGCTGCATGTGTACCATGCCTGTACCAGCGCTGGTGTACGTGATGTGGTTACTGTGATGCAGTGGGTTGTAAGTGGCCCCTGTGCTGGGTGTGGCAGTCACGGATATTACATACATGCACTTACTGATGTTTTGCAGTCCTGGGAATTTCAATGGCATTGTGGGTGGTGTGCTGCAGGCCTGGTCCATTGGTGTTAGTGTTTGTACGCCCCAACATGCATGATGTTGTGCTGTCTGCCCATCACATGGCTCAGCTGTGCCGTGTTTAGATATTTGTACGCACTGTTTGAGGTAGTGATGTGTGTCTGCATGGTGTGAATGCACGGGGTGGCCTGCAACATGTAGACTTTGTCATCCTCAGTGTTGCTTTGCTTGAATATGTTTGTCCTGTTGCTGTCACTTTGCTGACCCTACATGTCTCTCTGTTATGCAGCATCTCCCGTGGGCATGGAGGGACAGGGGACGGACACCAGTGGTGGTGAGACAAGCACAACAGCTGCACAGGATCACAGTGACACAGATGTGACCAGCGCCTCGGAGGGGGATAGGAGTATGCTGGAGGAATCACAGCCCGAGACGCAAAGTTCAACATCATCTGATGACGGCGGTGGTACAGACATCTTGGAGGACACAGGGAATGGAGAGTCTGCTACATCTTCCAGCACATAGCGTGCAGTGCCCACCCTCCCAGCCACTTCCTCTGTTGCTGCCCGTGTTCGCACCACAAAGAGGGGTAGAGTGTCCTTCATTCCAGGCACCGCTGCCCCTGCCCCTGTGCCCCCTGCTGCCATCAGTGCAGAGTGTGTGGACCTTATGCGCCAGCTGCGTGTGGGGCAGACAGGGCTCCTCAATGCATTGTCAGACCACGACCTCAAATTGGCACAGGTGTTAGCTTTCATGGAGGGCATCCATTCAGACGTGGGTGGGCTGCACCGCACTGTCCAGACAATGTCCTCCACAATGGCGGCTGCACTTCAACTGGCTCAATCTCGTAGTCCAATTCCAGTCCCTTTGGCCACCCCCATGCCAGTGGCTACGTCTGACGACGGTGACCACGCTTCACACACCTCAACGTCACGATACTGCACACGTAGCACACAGCAGCAGCAGCCCAAGCGGTCAAGGTCACAGACACCTTCCCCTACAAAGAGAAATACAACCCCAGAGCGCAAAGGGAAGAGTCCGTCAGGCGTTGCAAAGGCACATGATTCAAGGAGGAAGTACTCAGGGTCACAAGCCTCAGAGCAATCCCCGGCCACAGACTCTGTGGTCCCAAAAACGTCTCGCAAAGGCATGCAGACACTCTCCATGCCCACTGTGAAGGTGGGGCCTGGCAAGGCTACACATAGTAAGGTATCCAAGGCTGTTTCACCAACTACCTCTACTCCCATTCCAAGTCCAGTGAAGCAGGGACAGGAGGGCACTGTAGGGGGCACACAGGGTAAAGAGGGGATGGAGGGGCAGAGGCAATGCCAGGCTAAGCGTCCTTCTGGATCCAGCACATCCCCAAAGGGAGGTCCAGCGTGTGCACCTGCGGCAGCCTTGGTGCTGAGTGTGCCGTTTGTGTCCACACCACTTCCCATTGATACGAAGACAGGCAAGCCATTTAGAATCCCCAAGAAGTGGAAAGGCACACCTCCACTGTCTCCCTCCCACACTGTGTCCCACGTCGGCCTGAGTCCACCTCCACGTGCCACTACACCACCTGGTCCAAGCAGCCCTCCAGCGTCCAAGGCCACTGATAGCTCTTCCTCAGCTGGGCGTCTCACTCCCCAGTCAAGTGGTCCAACTGTGCCCGACACACAGTCAGCTCCCAGTCAGACTGACAGCCAGGTCTGAATGTTGATCAATGTCACAGACCTGTCTCTCCCACACCGGTACCTGTGCTGCCCATCGTGTCACACCAGACTGTGTTGCTGACCATGGCGGAGTTTGGTGACACACATTCCCTGTGCAGCTTCTCATTGTCTCTGTCAGCACCTTGGACTGGCCACTGGCCTTGCAGTTTGCCCCCTGCCTGTGCAGCTTCTCATTGTCTCTGTCAGCACCTTGGACTGGCCACTGGCCTTGCAGTTTGCCCCCTGCCTGTGCAGCTTCTCATTGTCTCTGTCAGCACCTTGGACTGGCCACTGGCCTTGCAGTTTGCCCCCTGCCTGTGCAGCTTCTCATTGTCTCTGTCAGCACCTTGGACTGGCCACTGGCCTTGCAGTTTGCCCCCTGCCTGTGCAGCTTCTCATTGTCTCTGTCAGCACCTTGGACTGGCCACTGGCCTTGCAGTTTGCCCCCTGCCTGTGCAGCTTCTCATGTTCAGGCTCTGCATCTTGTGCCTTGGTCCTGTCTGATATTGTTGCCTATCAGTGCTATTTGTGAATAAAAACAGTTGCTCATGTTGTCAGTTGTGTCATTGTCCTTACTGGATTAGGCTTTTCCTGTATGTCTAACATTTACTGTGCCACATGCTCTGTGTGCCACTTCGACTGTGCCACTGGCTTGTTTGACTTATCATTTATTTTACAGGGGTGACGGGGACTTCAGTTCTTCATAACTCGGATACTTGTGGGGTCATTGATGTTGTTTTCGGTGACATACCAGACTCATGTTCCTTCCTTGTTGCTGTTGGCTATGTTTTACTGCATCCTGGTATGTGGGCACTGCAAACACATAGAGGGGTCATATACACGGGATTGCAGGCAGGCTGACCAGGCTCAACATGTATGTGCGTTCTTGCTTTCATGTATGCCTAGCAGTGTAGATGTGTAGTCATGTTGTGATGGGCAGTCATCCTAGTCACAACGGTTACTTGCATGGTGTGCATTTGGGTGGTCAAGGGTTGTACGGTGTGTTGGTTGTGGCTTTGTCGTGTGTGTTGATGTGTGTGTTACTGGCGTGTGACTCATGGCTGTGTGGGACTGTTGTGTGTTTGTGTGCACACACTGCTTGTTGTGCATTCAGTGCTGTGGGTGTATGTTGCCTTGTGCTGTCCTAGTATACATCCCCTGATGTACTGCTGTGTTTGCTATGTGTTTTGTGGTGTTGTGCATCTGTTGTGTGTTTGATGTGTCTGTGTTGTTCTGTGATGGTGCACTTCTTGTCTGTGTTGTGGTATGTAGCCCATGCTTTTTTCCTGACTGATGAGGTGGTGCACTCCTGTTGTGTGTGTGCTCCCATTGCCTTCCCCTAGTTTGGCTGCACAGGTGCTGTGTGTTATTTTTGTGGTTCTGTATGTGTTTCTGTTTAGAATTGTGTTTGCCATTTTTGTTTTGGTGCAGACGTTGGTACTGTAATCCCTGTGTGTGTGTGTGATGTTTGTGGATGCCCCCAGGGGGTTTGATTGTTTGTTTGTATCTTGTCTGGACATTATGTAGGCCGTTCTGTGTGTCTGGCATTGGGATTGTGTGCTGCAGATATGAGGGGGTATGTTTGGGGACTCCTACTTGTGTTTGGCAGTCATTGAGTGTGCCAATGTGCCCTGTGTGATACTCATGTGTACTTGCTGTTCTCTGTTTGACTTGAGGTCCTTCCTTTCATCCCTGTCCCTATGCATGGGTTACCTTGCTGTCTCCCTGAGTTGTTGCACTGAGGTGACTGTTGTTTGACTTCACTCACTGTGCCAGCCATGTGCTTGGATGGGGTGTGGATGTTGTTCTGGGTTCCTTGTCCTGCATGTGTCTGTTCACCTGGTTGTTGGTTGTCTCCTTGCCCTCCCATTTGTGTGCACATCATTCATGCTTTCCTCTATGTTGTGCTCCATTGCTGGTGGCATGTAGTCTGTGTATGTGGCTGTGTGTCGGTGTGGGGTATGTCTGTGTGAGTTAGCAGGGTGTGTGTCCAGTAGTCTGTATGTTCCTTGTGTGTATGTTCATTTTGTGCTTGTCTTCTGCTTTCTTGCCATGTATGTGGTGTTGTGGTGTGTGTGTGTGTTGCCCTGGGCCTGTGCCTCTGTGCTGTGTGTTAATCTACACCAAATGCTGCTGTGTCTGTCTCCCTAGGTGTTAGTTGTGTGCTGCTGGGTGTGGATTTAGGTCGCTTGGTGTTGGACATGGGGGTGCACAGGGGGGATTGGCATGTTTCTTGCTGTGTGCGGCGGAGCTGTGGGTGGTGGGTGGTGGTGGTGGCCTGGGGTCTTTCTGGCCTGTCCGTTGCTGTACATGCATTCTGCTTTGTGCGATGGATTTCCCGCATGCTCACCGCTGCGGTGTCGTCAGCTACACATTACATTATGTTCGCGGTACTTTGGTGGGCTTGATGCAGGGTGTGAATTGGTGCCAGCTGAGACATGTGTGGGTACACTGATGGATGTGTTCCCGTCCACACCAGTGTGTCTGGTGTGGCCAGGTGCCCTGTTTCAGCCCGTGGAATTTGTGTTCTGTTTTGTGCTGTATTGTGTTTACGTACCTGCGGCGGCGTCCGCGGCGGGCGATGTTGGCCTGGTGATGTATCACGTACAGCACCGGGAGAACGTGTAGTGCTGGATCCATGGCGTTCGGCTCCGAGTGGAGGGCTCCGGAGTCTCGTTTCACGCTCCGCTGTCGAGATTCCGCCGTGTCTGGATGGGCGGTTTCTCCCCTGCGGTTCGACGGGTTGTTTGGCGCATCCTAATTTGTTGAGCGGACGGGACGTCATTCCGCACGGCGGTGAGTCTCCATTGGCTCACACCGGCGCGGTGGCGGGCGGAATTTCATGGCGGTCGGCGTTGCACCGCGGAGGTCGGGAAATGGGCCATATTTGCCCTTCATAATATGGCGGCCGTGAGGACCGCTGCTGGCGGGCGGTAAGAGGCATTTTTCCGCACCGTCGGCACCGCGGTACTGACACCGACCGCCATCGTAATCGGCCCCTTAGTTCGAATTTTTTGACCTCGATATTCTGTCTCATTACCAGAAGAATGTTTGCACCAATACATGACTATTGTATTAGCCTGCTTTTGATATTTGCCTTCCCATAGCCAATGTGGCTTCTGTGACACCAGATGAGGACCATTATTGTTAATGATATGCCACTCACCTGAACTCCAGGTAGTTCCACTATGGTGACGATAATTCCCTAAACCCAATGAGAACTGACAAAATGGCAGCATACGTTAAACACACCGCCCTTCTGGAAGGTCTCAAGGGGAAGGGGGATTGGGACGAGAGAAAAAACACAAAAAGAAAATACCGGATTCTCTGGGTGTGTCTCACAGCGTAGTCTTACTGGAACCTGGAGGAGGATTTGTTATTCTGGGTGTGGTTTCTGGGTATTGACTGAACTTCTTGGGCTAGTTGGGGCACCAAGGTTTTTCCACTCTAGCTGCGTTCTGACACTGCAATAAAGCATATGAATTACTAGACCATCAATACCTTATGCTGACCATTCTAGAATATATCATAGCCATATTTACGTAGGGGCTTTTAAATGTTTGAGTGCTCACGTTGTCTGTAGAAATGAACACAATATCAAACACCTGAGGCAGCTTCTTAATATGTTAGAATCATGCTGAAATGTAACATAAATTACATTAGCAAGATTGACACTTTGGGGGTCATTAGGATGGCGGGCGGACTTGAGTCTGCCCGCCATCCCAGCGGTAACGGGACCGCCCGCCTGTCATGCGGTGGTCCTGCACCCCTAATTATGATGCGACCGCCACCGCGGCGGTCGCATCTGGCAATTTAACATTGCGGCAGGTGCTGCTGGCTGCAGCACCCGCCGCAATGTCAAATGGCCATGTTGTGCATTTCCATGCGCAACGTGGCAGGCACCACGCGGTGCCTGCGACCTTGTGCATGGAAATGGAGGGGGCTACCATGGGTACCCCCCAGTGCACAACTGCCCACCCCACAGAGGGGGCCCGCAATGGGCCCCCAAAGCCAGTCTCCGCCTGTCCTTTTGCGGCGGGATATCCGCTGCAAAAAGTCAGGCAGAAGGGCTCATCCTAATCACTATAGCGGTGCCTGCACGGCACTGCCGCAATGATGCCCTGGTTCCGGGTTCCACAAGCCGGGCGGAAAAGGACCGCCTTGCGGGACCATGGCGGATGGACTTTCCGTCCGCCGCGGTACCAATGTGATTCACACCGCCATCCTAATTTGGCGGTGGGTGAATCACATTGTGATGGCGGGAGGATCGCCACCGCCGGCCCGGCGGTGGCGATCCTCCCGCCATCATAATTAGCCCCTTCGTTCCCAATGTGGAATCAGTCTTCAAAAACATATAAACAAATACTGTATTGACTTTTAAATTACCTAAAGTGAAATCAGGATTGACTAATGCTCCTCTCCTGAAGTCACTAATTAAAAGAAGAAACATGAAAGAAAAATTCAAATGCAGGAATTCTTCTTAACATACAAAGTTCTTTTCTTTTATGACATTTGTTGTGCTTAATTGCATTCTGTTCGCATTGTCACAATAAGGTCAAAATACGAGTCTTTTCTGTTCAATTGTAGTCTTTTTAACATGTCCTGCTTCTAACAAATGTACGGTTTCCTTGCACCGTAATTATATTCAAGTTCGTTATAGCTTAGTTCTTCTAAAATGCATGTAAGAAGAAAAAGAAATAAAGCAAAATAACAGGCTAACCAAGAGTTTTCAATGGTTCTCTTTTACGTCGGAATAGTTGTAATGTTCTTTCTTGCTTTATATTTTCACTTGTGCTTCTATTACAGGTTCGACGGTAGAAGCCCCGAACACAGAAGACAACGAAGGCCGAGATCCAGGAAGCCGCCGGGGAACGCAGAGTCAAAGAGGAGGAATGCAGACAGAAGCCGCGGGAAAGCCGAGAAAGACGGAGTCAGGTAAGTGCTTCCAAACCAACAAGGCTAAGCACTGAGGGGCCGATTACGATGGCGGGCGGACAAAGTCCGCCCGCCATCGCAGCTGCAAAAGGGACCGCCCGCCATAGGTGCGGCAGTCCCGCAATGCGACTGCGATGCGCCCGCCACACTGGCAGGCGGATCCTCTATATTTTACATTGCGGCGGCGGTGCTGCAAGCTGCAGCCGCCGCACTGTAAAATAAACATGGCGTGCTTTTCCATGCACAACGTGACAGGCACCGCGCGGTGCCTGCCACATTGTACATGCAAAAGCAGGGAGGTACCATAGATACCCCCCATGTGCACCCCCCACCCCCCCAACTATATGGGGGCCCGCTACGGGCCCCCAACAGCAGGAACCGCCAGCCTTTCCATGGCGGCAATGCAGCCATGGAAAGGCTGCTCACACCCAGCATCGTAATATGGATGGCGGTGTCTTCCAGACACCGCCACCATATTCGACACGTTTTCCGCCGGTCGACGAGTCGACCGGCGGAAAAGCGGCGGACGGTCTTTCCGCCCGCCGTGGACCCCCCAGCCATCATGATATGGCGTGGGGTCTTTGTTGTCTGGATGGCGGGCGGATCGCCCCCGCCGGCCCGGCGGTGACCACCGCCGGCCCGGCGGGGGTGATCCGCCCGCCATCGTGATCGGCCCTTGAGTCTCTGAAGGGAGTGGTATAAATACACCAACCACTCGCTTCCTACAGGTGTGCACATTGCAGCACTTGACAGTTTCCACGTTGCAATGGTTAGCAATTCAGACACGTGTGCCTTCATTTGCATGCGCGCACATGCTAAATATAAAAAATAAAGATATTCCTGATAACCTAGTTTGCACATAAAAAATGTATACAATAAAGATATTTCTGATAAACAAGAAAAACGAATATTAATGAAAGTAGTTCTGCATTAACCATGCGCTATCCAGAATCATTTCCCAAGCACTTCAGTGCAGGGGACTTTATAGCACCCTACATAGAGAAGGAATGCGCAAAGGTTTGGTAGTGACCATAACAGTTCTCCCCCCAAAGGTCTCCTCACGGGACGGGGTTTGTCAGGATGAAGAGCGTGAAAACGTTGAACAAGACGGAGGGCATGCAGGAAAGACGCCGGTTCCCATGATCTATCAGATGGGTCATAACCTTTTCAATCAAGTAGATAATACAATTTACCTTGAACTCGCTTAGCATCTAAAATGTCAATCCTTACATGTCAATCCTTACATGTCAATGGATGATATGGTTTAATGAGTGGTACATAAAGTACCGGGTGTATAGAGTATTCTTCAAGTAATTGTAGATGTAGTGTAACTGGATTCAAAGGGGACCTATGAACCGTGGCTGTAATTTTTGAGACCATCTAGATGAATGTTGCGTGCAGATAGCCAAACGAATTCCCCGACTTTATATGATGGTTCTGGGGTCCTGTGTTTATCGGCTTGTATATTTGCGCTTAGTTTGTTCTGTGCTAAACTCTTACGTGCTTTTTCCTGTATGAGTTGTATCTGTTCTAATCTGTCAGACACAGAGGGCATGACACATGATTGTGACGGGAGTGAAGTTGGTATGGACTGAGAATAGTAACCCGTGAGAAAATAAAAAGTGGAACAACCTAATGCTGCATGAGTGCTGTTGTCGTAGGGGAATTCAGCAAGAGGGAGGGCTTGATCCCATTGAGAAGTCAATGTGGATGTTAAACAACGTAGACTTTGTTCCAAATATTGGTTGACCCTTTCTGTTTGGCCATCAGATTGTGAATGGAAGGCAGATGATAGCGCTACTTCAATCCCTAACGTGGAACATATAGTCTTCCAAAATTTTGAAGTAAACTGGGGACCACAGTCAGATACAATCTTACTTGGAAGGCCATGCAGTTTAACAATCTGTTGCAAAAAGATGTCACTAAATTTTGTTGCTGTGGGCAATTTCTTAACAGAATAAAATGGCCCATTTTAGATAGCATGTCTACCACTACTAAAATAGTTGTATAATTGTTTGATTTTGGCAGATCAGTAATAAAATCTAAACTGATGGTATGCCAAGGCGTAGATAGGACAGGTAGTGGTTGCAATAGTCCAGCAGGAGCCATATGTTGCACTTTATTATGAGCTCAAATGGGACATGTCTTAATGTACTCCTGAACCTCTTTACGAATGGTGTCCCACCATAAATTTCTTAGACATAATTCTAAAGTTTTGTGCATACCAGGATGCCCGGCTATAGCTGAATCATGGTGCCATTCCAGGATTTGCTGTCTCAGCGCTCCTTGTGGGCTGAATAATTGATTTCCATGAAAAAGGTATCCATCTTTTATACTGTTCTGTGAATTTTGTAACCATACCTGATCATTAACACCGTGAGATGACATTTTGACGTTTATTAGAAAAGTGTCAGCTTGGGTAAGAGCAATTACTTTGTCAGAGGGAATAATGCTTTTAGGTGACAGATGATTGTCTTTATTTTCATCCTCCTCTAATCTGGATAGGGTATCTGATTGTATTTGTTTATGTCCTGGCCGGTAAGCTATGAGGAAATCAAGCTCACTAAAAAATAGCAACCACCGCATTTGTCTTGGAGTAAGGGCTTTTACTGATGTAAAAACTGAAACTTTTTATGACCCTCAAATATTGTGATGGTATGTTTTGCTCCTGATAAATGATGTCGCCCTTCAGTAAAAACAGCCTTGATAGCGAGGAGCTCACGCTCTGCCATGGTGTAATTTTGCTCAGCCAGGAGAAATTTTCGTGAATAATAGGCCAGAGGGTGTAAGTGATCTGTATTAGGATTTTTCTAAGATAGAACTCCTCCATGCGCAAATTGTGAAGCATCTGCTTCAACAAAGAAAGGTTGGTCAGGATCTGGATGAGAGAGAATGGGAGCTGTAGTAAATGCAGTTTTTTAATGTCTTAAATGCCTGTTCTGCAGTCTCTGTCTTATGAAAAGACTCTCCCTTTTAAGAAGCTGTGTAATGGGTGTGACAATACCAGAAAAAGTTGCAATAAATATTCTGTAAAAGTTAGCGAATTCAAGAACTCTCTGGACTTCATTTACAGAAGTTGGTGAGGGCCAATTAAGGATAGCTTCTACTTTTTTGGGATCCATTTTGATTCCTTCTCGGGACAAAAAATATCCAAGAAATTTGACTGAGCTGACATGGGAAGTACATTTTTCCAATTTTGCATATAAAGGGGCCGATTATGATGGCGGGCGGACTTTGTCCGCTCGCCATCGCCCCAGTAAATGGGACCGCCCGCTATGTGTGCGGCGGTCCCGCACATGTGATTAGGATGCCACCGCCACGGTGGCGGTGGCATCCCCATTTCCAGCATTGTGGCGGGCGGTGCTCACAACACCGCCCGCCACAGTGCTGGAAATGCATGTTGTGCATCTGTATGCACAACGTGACAGGCACCGCGCGGTGCCTGCCATGTTGTATATGCAAATGCAGGGGGTACCATAGGTACCCCCATGTGCACCCCCCACCCCCAAAATACCTGGGGGCCCGCTACGGGCCCCCAATGTCAGGGACCGCGAGCCTTTCCATGGCGGCGCCGCCGCCATGGAAAGGCTCATCACCGCCGGCATCATAATGTGGATGGCGGTGTCTTGCAGACACCGCCACCATATTAATCCCTTTTCCGCCCGGTCGACTGATCGGCCGGGCGGAAAACATGCGGACGGTCTTTCCGTCCGCCGGGTCCCCTCCGCCATGGTAATATGGCGGGGGGAATTTGGTGGCGGACGGACTAAAATGGCGGGCGGATCGCCACCGCCATGCGGGCGGTGGCGATCCGCCCGACATCGTAATCGACCCCAAAGAGTTTTCTCTTAATCGTTGTATAATAGACCGAATATGGTGTATATGTTCTTGTTCTGTTTTGGAAAAGATCAGGATGTCGTCTATGTAGACAATAGCACAGACATCTAAGAATTCATGTAAAACCTCATTAATGAAGTACTGAAATGCCGCTGGTGCATTGCACAGTCTGAACGGCATGACGGTATATTTAAATAGACCAAATTGTGTGCGAAAGTCAGTTTTCTACTCATCTTCTTTTATACGTATGAGATGGTAAGCGCCACGTAAATCCAATTTGTTGTAGATGGTGGAACCACGTACCTGATCTAAGAGAACAGGAGTTAAAGGCAATGGATAACGATTTTTTATTGTGGCCTTATTCACTGTGCTATAATCAATGCAGGCTCTGAGATCCCCATTTTTTTGTGCTACAACAAAAAAAGGCGAGGAGACTGGCGATGTTGAATGTCTGATGAATCCTATTTCTCATAGTTTGTCCAAATATTTTTGTAAATATTGTGCCTGAGGTTCAGTGAGAGCATAGTAGTAGACATGGTAAGAGAGCGCCCGGGATCAGATTAATTCTGTAATCATACACCCTGTGAGGTGGCATTTGGGTGGCTTGGACTGGATCCAAAAAGTCAGAAAAGTTGTGATATTCTTTTGGTATTTGAATAGAAGTTGATATCTGCATGCTAGCACAATATACTGGTGTAATCGGATCTTGTGCCTCTTGATAACAGTGTGCCCTACTAAAGGAAGAATCTAATGTGACGGTCCGCTGCACCCAGTCGATTTTGGGGTTGTGAAATTCTAACCACAGAACACCAAGAATAACCCCAAATGTTGGTGTGTCTATGAGATCAAAAATGGCCTGTTCCGTATAACCATTTTCACAAACTAAAGTTAAAGGTGTGGTGTTAAAACGAATAAGTCCTGATAAAAGAGCAGAACCATCAACCACTCTCACTGGTTCTGGTTCACATTTGAGCACATGTGGAATTCCTAACTTTGTAGCTAAGGTCAAGTCAAGGAAATTACCAGTTGCCCCTGAATCGATCAGGACCGCTAAACTATGTCTCTGTTGTGCATAAATAATGAAAGTAATCCTGATAGTCATGTGCTTAGGTATACAATTGACAACATTAGTTACACACCGTGAGATCTTTAACTCCTCTGCTCTCGAAGGGACAATCTCAATTCCCTCCGAGGCAGTTAGTTTTCCGATTCTAACTGATTTGTGTCTAGGTGTGCTGCAATCTTTTTCCTTTTGGGTTTTATTTGACATTCTCTAGCGAAGTGCCCGGACTTGCCGCAATACAGACATAGATTCCCCTTGCGACGTTGTTCTTTTTCTTCTAGAGATAATGGTCCTTTTAAGCCTCCAATTTTCATGGGTTCAGGACCATTTTGTTTATCATCAACTTCTTTTTATCTGATTTTATAATAACTAATCTTGATTCTCCTCGTGGTCTCTCATTTTTCTGTACTCCTAGTCTGTGGTCTTGAGTGAACAAAAACATCACATGCAAAAAGGCGTGTCATAGTGTTCTTGAAAGCTATATAATTATATAAAAGGGGGTCATTGTTTTCAATCAATGGGATGGACCAATTTGCTGCTACTCCACCCAGATAGGAAATAATGAAAGCGACTTTGGCTGCATCAATATAAAAAATTTGGGGTTTACAGAAAAAATGTAATTGACATTGACTTATAAAAGAGGCAAATCGCGCACTATCTCCAGTAAACGGTTCTGGAATGGCCAGGGGAACTTAATTAGGCATTACTACAGTCACTTGTAAATTTTGATTGGAGCGTGGGGTAGATGAAACTGGGGAAGCAAACGTGGTTGTGCCAAATTTAGTTAATATGGGGCGAGGTTCTCAAAGCTTAGCGTCTCTCCATTGAGTGAACTCAAACCTACTCCTGGTTATTTCATCTCTAAGGGGTCGATTCCGATCTCGGTCGGAAGGCCTCTGATTCGGATTCGGCTTTACCGGATCCAAGTCAGAGGCTTTGTTTCCGACCGAGTCGTACAGAGGTCCGGACGCCCAAGTACGATGCGAATGAACGCGAAATCGCCGACCGAATCATTTCCGGGTCCGAACCGCTCCATACAACTCGTTCGCACTCGATTCGTACCGCGCAATGGAGACGTATTACGACCGAGCCAGTTCGATGCACGATCCGGAGAGCCGGATCGAGTCGGAGCCTCCGAAACCTAAACGCTCTGGGAAGCGGACTTCGGGGGTCCGTGCCGGACCCCCCTTCACCCGTAGCCTTACGAGTCGGACACAGGGGGGACCCAAGGGTCCCCCCTATACATGCATGTACGGTGCGGATGGCACCAATGCGTACCCACTACAGGGGGCACCCTTTTGCGCAACGTACCCATTCAGTCAATGGGAGCCCATGTACGCATCGTACGACCGGCTCCCATTGACTTCAATGGGAGACCGACCGAACCGAGTCCGTCAGCATGCGGCTGCATCGTACTCACTCGCTTGGTGTCAAGGGGCACAAATCGGTCGGAAATCGCTCCGGAACGTGTCGGACGGAACGGTTTCCGAAAAGGATCGGAATCGGCCCCTAAGTGTGATATTTTTCAGTTGTAATTGTTGCATTTCTAAATGTAGGGCATAAATTACTTCAGTTTGATGTGTGGTGTCAGAGGAGTCCTGAGCGACATCCATGACTAATTCGTCGCCAAAGGGCATCTCTATTTTTTGTGGCTGAGGTTTCTGTTAATGATAAGCCACTCACCTGAACTCCAGGTAGTTCCACTATGGTGACAATAATTCCCTAAACCCAATGAGAACTGGCGAAATGGCAGCATACGTTAAACACACCGCCCTTCCGGAAGGTCTCAAGGGATAGGAGGATTGGGACAAGAGAAAAAAGACAAGAAGAAAATACCGGATTCTCTGGGTGTGTCTCACAGCATAGTCTCACTGGAATCAGGAGGAGGTTTTGTTATTATGGGTGTGGTTTCTGGGTATTGACTGAACTTCTTGGGATAGTCAGTGCACTCAAGGTTGTTCCACTCTAGCTGCATTCTGACAATGCAATAAAGCATATGAATTATTCGACCGTCAATACCTTTTGCACATTAGACTCTTCTAGAATATATCATACCCATAATTACGTAGGGGCCGTTAAATGTTTGAGTGCTCACGTTGTCTGTAGAAATTAATACAATATCAAACACCTGAGGGGGCTTCTTAATACAATAGAAGCATGCTGCAAATAAACATAAATCACATTAGCAAGATTGATACTTGGTTCACAATGTGGAATCAGTCTTAAAAAACATATAAACATATACTGTTTTGACTTTTAAATTACCTAAAGTGAAATCAGGATTGACTAATGCTCCTACCCTGAAGTCACTAATTAAAAGAAGAAACATGAAAGAAAAATGCAAATGCAGGAATTCTTCTTAACATACAAAGTTCTTTTCTTTTATGACATTTGTTGTGCTTAATTGCACTCTGTTCGCATTGTCACAAAAAGGTCAAAATACGAGTCTTTTCTGTTCAATTGTAGGCTTTTTAACATGTCTTGCTTATAACAAATGTACAGTTTCCTTGCACCGTAATTATATTCAAGTTCGTTATAGCTTAGTTTTTCCAAAATGCACGTAACAAGAAAAAGAAAATAAAGCAAAAGAATAGGCTCACCAAGAGTTTTCAATGGTTCGCTTTACCTCGGAATAGTTGTAATGTTCTTGCTTGCTTTATATTTTTTCTTGTGCTTCTATTACAGGTTCGGCGGTAGAAGCCCCAAACACAGAAGACAACGAAGGCTGGGATCCAGAAAGCCGCCGGGAACGCAGAGCCAAAGAGGAGGAATACAGACAGAAGCCGAGAAAGCCGGAGTCAGGTGAGTGCTTCCAAACCAATGAGGCTAAGCACCGAGTCTCTGAAGGGAGCAGTTTAAATACACCAGCCGCTCACTTCCTACAGGTGTGCACGTTGCAGCGCTTGACAGTTTACACGTTGCATTGAATGGTTAGCAGTTTACACATGTCTTCAATAACCCTGGGCGTAGTTCGCGTAGTCGCGCTACGCGTAGCTACGCGAAGTATACTTTGCACTACGCGTGCTACGCGTAGCTACGCGAACTGCGTAGTGCGGTAGGGAAATGCTGTTCGCAATGATTGCACAGTGCCGGATGCTTGTCCGCACTGTGCAATCATTGCGAACGGCATCATGCACAGTGCAAGCGGTCATTTTCTGCCGCTCGAGTAGATTTGTACTCGAGCGGCAGCTTTCTTAACGCGGACTAGTAGTTTCTCATCGCGAGCGGTCGCGAGCATACGCGACCAATCGCAATGAGAAACCTGACCTCCCCGCGTTGAGAATCTCGCCGGGAGGTTTATTTTCCACGCTCGCGATCGGCAACTTGATGTTGCCGATCGCGAACGAGGAAAAAGTCTCGCCGGGATGTTGATTTTGCTCGCTTGGGGTCGCAAACTTGACGTTGAGGACCGCGAGCGAGGAAAAATGCCCGCTACGCGTTTTTGCACTGTGCTACGTGCTATTCGCATAGCGTGCAGTTGCGCAAACTACGCACACTCCGCGAGCGTAGCGTAGTTTTCCGCCCAGGCCCAGTCTTCAAGGGTATGGGTTTGTGCAAGCAGACGCGTGTGTCTTCATTTGCATGCGCGCGAATGTTAAATATAAAAAATTAAGATATTCCTGTTAACCTTGCACAAATTAAATATATAAAATAAAGATATTCCTGATAAAGAAAAAACCCAAATATAAATAAAAGTAGTTCTGCATTAACCATGCGCTATGCAGAATCATTTACTTCAGGCGACTTTATAGCACCCTACTTTGGGAAGGAATGCACAAAGGTTTGGTAGTGCCCCTAAAAATTATTAGAGAACCTACCCGAGTAGGTTTTCCACTGTTGTAAAGGAGGAAGTACTTTATGTTAATAGGCTACCCCACGGGCTATGTTTTAATGTGGAAAAGTGGTTCCTTCCACCTTACAAAATAACAGAAGAGTGCCTTCTGGGACCACTTTGCAACAAGTCAGGTGAACTTCTAAAAATGTTGGGAAAGACCCAGTATAGACAATTAGAAGTCAGAAGTTCAGGGACTGACCCCAGGCATGCTAACTTTCAACTGTCAATTGGCAATGTGGGCATTCAATAAAATCACAAAAGCCAATTTAATGGCCTCCTTAGAATCTTATTTAAAATTAATTACATCTCAATGCTCTCTTCTTCATATGCAGTTCATACTTGAATATTATATTGTTTTTCTTATTTCTGTCAATATGTTTGAATTTGATCTCTAAGTATAATTCACTTCTAAATTGTTTTTGGATCTCTCCTAGACAACTCTTATTGTTTAATATGCCCACTTTTATCGACAGATCGTATCTTCACGTTGTTTTATTTCCTTCCGTGTTTATGCTCATATTCTTGCAAAAATGTAATTTGCAATATCCATTGTTTCATCAGGGCAATGATGGTATTCTTTCCACATCTATCCAAATCTGTATTTCAAAAGCTGAATCTGCTGTCTAATTAAAACAGTAAGAGTTGGAAATTTGCTTCTATTTACATGATAAGTTAACACTGATTTTGCTTAATACCCAATAGTCTCAGCAGAGGAACCCCTGGGACTTGGAAATCCTGTGCAATCAAGCATAGACATCATTAATGATACCTTAGCACACAATGGAAACACATTTTTACCTTTAACCATTTCATTTAGACAGTCTAATGGTAAAACGTTGAACGTGGCGAACCATTGTTCTTTAGTCAACCCATGCTCGATCGCAGTAAGTCTAAGGAAGCATCAAAAACCCGCTCATCCATTAGCTATAGTCTAACATTGACTTTGACCATTCCAGTGTTTCCTGTGAGTTCATATTTATATTCTCTTCATATGTAGTCATGGTTCATGATCCTTTATCTGACTTTTAGGTGTTTTATGTTGTTTTATAAATTAATTCATTGCTTTTTTCTTCTTACTGAACTGATTTGTAAATTTTACTCTTTGGTGTCCTGACTTTAATGTCGTTTTGGTGCTGCTAAAATACTTTACTCCAATTTTCTCTGTAAAGCTGTAACTCTCAGCCATATCTATAAGAGGTAAGCACAGGGTCCTCTATTGAAACTTGCTTTACTTAACATGGGTGTACTAACTGTCTGAAAGTTCATACCCTATTCTACCTCCAGTTATCAAGCCAAGACGTTGGAAAAACCTTTAGCTTTTTATCCCATTTGGAGGCACATACTGCTGACAAATTTTACAGTTCCCTACCAGGTATTGTTGGGAAGGGTAAAAATACAGAACACACCACAGGAAATTATTGAAATATTTCATCCTTGACCCTTCTGAAGCTATGGGTGTGTTGCTAACATATGTGAAAATTATTCTGTACACAACACCTTATTTCAAAACAGTTTTCATATGGTAAACCAAGACGGGAGCATGCCAACTTCCCTTGCTAGGTTACTTGAATTTGAGATGGACATTTCCATTCCATTGCTTTCAAGTTTCACCAACCTCCACAATATAATCAGGTAGCAAATATTGCATCAAACAATTGCTAGCTGGTTTATGTAGAATGTTAAGTAAAATCAAATGTAAATGTAAGTGCTTAAGGCGTGTTAATAGTAATCATTTTGAAAAACTCTACTGCACAACATTGAAATCCCCTGTTCCTGAGGTGCTTATTATATACACACTACCTTTTCCTACTGTTTATTTCACATTCTTGTTAGGATGGAAATTTGTTCCTGGATTCCTTGTAAACTCTCCATTTTTATATTCCTTCTGATGCTCCCTTAATATGCATACACACCATAGAAGAATACCATGCTATGGACTAACAGAGACTATTGAGACCAATGATTTCTTAGCCAGAGAATCAGCACTGGAGGTATTGACACAAGTACTGGACTACAGACAAAGCCCTATGAGAGTAAACAAATCATCTACAGTTGAGGGTGCAAAACTTTTATTCATTATTTCATTTTCAAGAGGACCTTTTTCTTACAAATCAATGGGGCATCAAAGGATGTTTGCTTTGTGCAAAATATTGCTTACCATTTAATATTAGCCTTTAAGAAGAACATAACAAATGACTATTCAAACCCTAGCCTGAAGTTTGTACATTATCTACCTTAGATAGTTCAGCAATTTGCTCATCATGCAGAGCCAAGACATGAAATTGACATACAATCACAATAATAGTAAGATCAACTGCTTGGGTCTCCTAGTTACAACTAGGGGCAACAAGTTCTATACTACCTTATATTCCAAATACAGAGAAAAATATGTTTCTTACGTAAAAGTCAACATCCTAGATGCCTTTAAGATAATTGCCTCATACTCAATTCCTGTGACTTTGATACAATCCCAGTGGATGGAAGACTGCATCATTAAATGAGATGAGTTATGTTACAATTGATTACTGGAGTATAACCCTCAAGATTAGTCAAGTGAACAAGGAATAGAGTTTGGTTTGCCTACTTGATTCAGCATTGGCACCTAAGATCAGGTATGAGCAAAATGGCAGATTAGTTTCGATATGCACATTTAAATGCAGCAGCCATGACCTTTAAATGGTTGTGTTCAGGGATTGGCATATTTTGTAGAACTTAACCACAGACCACCCTTGTTTTGATTTAAGATGCAGCAGAGATTACAGACATCACGCTCTAACAGCGGATCAGATTACCTGTTCTAACAATTGTATTATAGCTACCAGTGGTGGACCAATATAGATGTGGTTAATTTGTCAGATACATATTTATTAGGTATTTGAGCGCAATAAGTAGACAGATCCACTTGAAGTGCAACTCTATAAAAGTAATTTATTGCATGTGGTGTCCAAGTCAATTTATATATGTGGGTCCAAAATGATGAAGCGACATGAATGCTAGCAAATGAGGAGAATCAGGAGCAACAAGTTTAATTCTCCACCTATAACATTATAACTGTGGTCCAATATTGAGGAAGAACACTGAGGCAATAATTGATACTGCCCTGGTTGGCAACATAAATAATGTAATGTAATTTGTAATAAGCATTTCTAAAGCGCACGGCTACCTCTACAGAGGTGTCTCAGCGCTAACAGAAGGTTCACGCGAGGGACAGGCTGGCAATTATGCCTGAGTGAAGAGCCAGGTTTTTAATGCTCTCCTAAATTCTAGTTCTGATTCCGGACAGGCGAAGGTGAACAGGCAGAGAGTTCCAGAGTTTTGTTGTTTTTATCGCAAATGACCTGCCACCTTGCCGGGCTTTGCAGAAGCTTGGAACCTACAGAAGCCGCAGGTGGTTGGATCGCCAGACTCGATCTTGATGATATATATGCAACCTCTGCCTAAGATCTCTAGTGACTCTAAAAGCCAAGATCAATGACTTGAACTCTATCCTCCAGATTACCAGGAGCCAGTGAAGCTGTCTCATATGCGGGGAGATGTGGTGACGGAGGGGTACCGGCCTAATCAATTTTGCTGCGGAATTCTGAATTATTTGAAGCTTGTGAGTCAAGTATGCAGGTAGCCCCAGATATAGGCCGTTTGCGTAGTGCAGCTGTGAGGTCACCAGAGCATGGACCGTAGTTTTCCGTTATTCCTCTGGCAAAATGCATATGAATTTCCTAATGGATCTCAGCTTCCAAAAACACGTAGAGGAAATGTGTCGTACCTGTGTGACGAATGATAGGTCCTTATCCAGCCTGATTCCCAGGTTC
Source organism: Calotriton arnoldi (assembly GCA_963921515.1). Classification (NCBI taxonomy): domain Eukaryota; kingdom Metazoa; phylum Chordata; class Amphibia; order Caudata; family Salamandridae; genus Calotriton; species Calotriton arnoldi. The sequence continues at coordinate 56,918 of CAWUFW010020065.1, forward strand.
TTAGCTGAATCTGTTGGGATCGGAGGTGGATTCAGCTCTGAAAGCTACCACAGATTAGACGGAGGGGATGATGCCTGACTAAAGAACAAGACTTCCATTTTATCGGCATTCAATTTCAGGCAGTTCCCATTCATCCATTCCACGATGTTTTTCAGGCAATCCTTGAAATTGCGAAAAGCCGCCACCAAGTGTTCTTTAAAAGAGAACACCAGCTACGTATCGTCTGCATAGGAGACTACCTTCACACCCCAGGATTCAATAAAAGTGGCCACTGGGGAGAGGTAGATGTTGAAAAGGAGCGGGCTTTTCCTGTATGTCTAACATTTACTGTGCCACATGCTCTGTGTGCCACTTCGACTGTGCCACTGGCTTGTTTGACTTATCATTTATTTTACAGGGGTGACGGGGACTTCAGTTCTTCATAACTCGGATACTTGTGGGGTCATTGATGTTGTTTTCGGTGACATACCAGACTCATGTTCCTTCCTTGTTGCTGTTGGCTATGTTTTACTGCATCCTGGTATGTGGGCACTGCAAACACATAGAGGGGTCATATACACGGGATTGCAGGCAGGCTGACCAGGCTCAACATGTATGTGCGTTCTTGCTTTCATGTATGCCTAGCAGTGTAGATGTGTAGTCATGTTGTGATGGGCAGTCATCCTAGTCACAACGGTTACTTGCATGGTGTGCATTTGGGTGGTCAAGGGTTGTACGGTGTGTTGGTTGTGGCTTTGTCGTGTGTGTTGATGTGTGTGTTACTGGCGTGTGACTCATGGCTGTGTGGGACTGTTGTGTGTTTGTGTGCACACACTGCTTGTTGTGCATTCAGTGCTGTGGGTGTATGTTGCCTTGTGCTGTCCTAGTATACATCCCCTGATGTACTGCTGTGTTTGCTATGTGTTTTGTGGTGTTGTGCATCTGTTGTGTGTTTGATGTGTCTGTGTTGTTCTGTGATGGTGCACTTCTTGTCTGTGTTGTGGTATGTAGCCCATGCTTTTTTCCTGACTGATGAGGTGGTGCACTCCTGTTGTGTGTGTGCTCCCATTGCCTTCCCCTAGTTTGGCTGCACAGGTGCTGTGTGTTATTTTTGTGGTTCTGTATGTGTTTCTGTTTAGAATTGTGTTTGCCATTTTTGTTTTGGTGCAGACGTTGGTACTGTAATCCCTGTGTGTGTGTGTGATGTTTGTGGATGCCCCCAGGGGGTTTGATTGTTTGTTTGTATCTTGTCTGGACATTATGTAGGCCGTTCTGTGTGTCTGGCATTGGGATTGTGTGCTGCAGATATGAGGGGGTATGTTTGGGGACTCCTACTTGTGTTTGGCAGTCATTGAGTGTGCCAATGTGCCCTGTGTGATACTCATGTGTACTTGCTGTTCTCTGTTTGACTTGAGGTCCTTCCTTTCATCCCTGTCCCTATGCATGGGTTACCTTGCTGTCTCCCTGAGTTGTTGCACTGAGGTGACTGTTGTTTGACTTCACTCACTGTGCCAGCCATGTGCTTGGATGGGGTGTGGATGTTGTTCTGGGTTCCTTGTCCTGCATGTGTCTGTTCACCTGGTTGTTGGTTGTCTCCTTGCCCTCCCATTTGTGTGCACATCATTCATGCTTTCCTCTATGTTGTGCTCCATTGCTGGTGGCATGTAGTCTGTGTATGTGGCTGTGTGTCGGTGTGGGGTATGTCTGTGTGAGTTAGCAGGGTGTGTGTCCAGTAGTCTGTATGTTCCTTGTGTGTATGTTCATTTTGTGCTTGTCTTCTGCTTTCTTGCCATGTATGTGGTGTTGTGGTGTGTGTGTGTGTTGCCCTGGGCCTGTGCCTCTGTGCTGTGTGTTAATCTACACCAAATGCTGCTGTGTCTGTCTCCCTAGGTGTTAGTTGTGTGCTGCTGGGTGTGGATTTAGGTCGCTTGGTGTTGGACATGGGGGTGCACAGGGGGGGATTGGCATGTTTCTTGCTGTGTGCGGCGGAGCTGTGGGTGGTGGGTGGTGGTGGTGGCCTGGGGTCTTTCTGGCCTGTCCGTTGCTGTACATGCATTCTGCTTTGTGCGATGGATTTCCCGCATGCTCACCGCTGCGGTGTCGTCAGCTACACATTACATTATGTTCGCGGTACTTTGGTGGGCTTGATGCAGGGTGTGAATTGGTGCCAGCTGAGACATGTGTGGGTACACTGATGGATGTGTTCCCGTCCACACCAGTGTGTCTGGTGTGGCCAGGTGCCCTGTTTCAGCCCGTGGAATTTGTGTTCTGTTTTGTGCTGTATTGTGTTTACGTACCTGCGGCGGCGTCCGCGGCGGGCGATGTTGGCCTGGTGATGTATCACGTACAGCACCGGGAGAACGTGTAGTGCTGGATCCATGGCGTTCGGCTCCGAGTGGAGGGCTCCGGAGTCTCGCTTCACGCTCCGCTGTCGAGATTCCGCCGTGTCTGGATGGGCGGTTTCTCCCCTGCGGTTCGACGGGTTGTTTGGCGCATCCTAATTTGTTGAGCGGACGGGACGTCATTCCGCACGGCGGTGAGTCTCCATTGGCTCACACCGGCGCGGTGGCGGGCGGAATTTCATGGCGGTCGGCGTTGCACCGCGGAGGTCGGGAAATGGGCCATATTTGCCCTTCATAATATGGCGGCCGTGAGGACCGCTGCTGGCGGGCGGTAAGAGGCATTTTTCCGCACCGTCGGCACCGCGGTACTGACACCGACCGCCATCGTAATCGGCCCCTTAGTTCGAATTTTTTGACCTCGATATTCTGTCTCATTACCAGAAGAATGTTTGCACCAATACATGACTATTGTATTAGCCTGCTTTTGATATTTGCCTTCCCATAGCCAATGTGGCTTCTGTGACACCAGATGAGGACCATTATTGTTAATGATATGCCACTCACCTGAACTCCAGGTAGTTCCACTATGGTGACGATAATTCCCTAAACCCAATGAGAACTGACAAAATGGCAGCATACGTTAAACACACCGCCCTTCTGGAAGGTCTCAAGGGGAAGGGGGATTGGGACGAGAGAAAAAACACAAAAAGAAAATACCGGATTCTCTGGGTGTGTCTCACAGCGTAGTCTTACTGGAACCTGGAGGAGGATTTGTTATTCTGGGTGTGGTTTCTGGGTATTGACTGAACTTCTTGGGCTAGTTGGGGCACCAAGGTTTTTCCACTCTAGCTGCGTTCTGACACTGCAATAAAGCATATGAATTACTAGACCATCAATACCTTATGCTGACCATTCTAGAATATATCATAGCCATATTTACGTAGGGGCTTTTAAATGTTTGAGTGCTCACGTTGTCTGTAGAAATGAACACAATATCAAACACCTGAGGCAGCTTCTTAATATGTTAGAATCATGCTGAAATGTAACATAAATTACATTAGCAAGATTGACACTTTGGGGTCATTAGGATGGCGGGCGGACTTGAGTCTGCCCGCCATCCCAGCGGTAACGGGACCGCCCGCCTGTCATGCGGTGGTCCTGCACTCCTAATTATGATGCGACCGCCACCGCGGCGGTCGCATCTGGCAATTTAACATTGCGGCAGGTGCTGCTGGCTGCAGCACCCGCCGCAATGTCAAATGGCCATGTTGTGCATTTCCATGCGCAACGTGGCAGGCACCACGCGGTGCCTGCGACCTTGTGCATGGAAATGGAGGGGGCTACCATGGGTACCCCCCAGTGCACAACTGCCCACCCCACAGAGGGGGCCCGCAATGGGCCCCCAAAGCCAGTCTCCGCCTGTCCTTTTGCGGCGGGATATCCGCTGCAAAAAGTCAGGCAGAAGGGCTCATCCTAATCACTATGGCGGTGCCTGCACGGCACTGCCGCAATGATGCCCTGGTTCCGGGTTCCACAAGCCGGGCGGAAAAGGACCGCCTTGCGGGACCATGGCGGATGGACTTTCCGTCCGCCGCGGTACCAATGTGATTCACACCGCCATCCTAATTTGGCGGTGGGTGAATCACATTGTGATGGCGGGAGGATCGCCACCGCCGGCCCGGCGGTGGCGATCCTCCCGCCATCATAATTAGCCCCTTCGTTCCCAATGTGGAATCAGTCTTCAAAAAACATATAAACAAATACTGTATTGACTTTTAAATTACCTAAAGTGAAATCAGGATTGACTAATGCTCCTCTCCTGAAGTCACTAATTAAAAGAAGAAACATGAAAGAAAAATTCAAATGCAGGAATTCTTCTTAACATACAAAGTTCTTTTCTTTTATGACATTTGTTGTGCTTAATTGCATTCTGTTCGCATTGTCACAATAAGGTCAAAATACGAGTCTTTTCTGTTCAATTGTAGTCTTTTTAACATGTCCTGCTTCTAACAAATGTACGGTTTCCTTGCACCGTAATTATATTCAAGTTCGTTATAGCTTAGTTCTTCTAAAATGCATGTAAGAAGAAAAAGAAATAAAGCAAAATAACAGGCTAACCAAGAGTTTTCAATGGTTCTCTTTTACGTCGGAATAGTTGTAATGTTCTTTCTTGCTTTATATTTTCACTTGTGCTTCTATTACAGGTTCGACGGTAGAAGCCCCGAACACAGAAGACAACGAAGGCCGAGATCCAGGAAGCCGCCGGGGAACGCAGAGTCAAAGAGGAGGAATGCAGACAGAAGCCGCGGGAAAGCCGAGAAAGACGGAGTCAGGTAAGTGCTTCCAAACCAACAAGGCTAAGCACTGAGGGGCCGATTACGATGGCGGGCGGACAAAGTCCGCCCGCCATCGCAGCTGCAAAAGGGACCGCCCGCCATAGGTGCGGCAGTCCCGCAATGCGACTGCGATGCGCCCGCCACACTGGCAGGCGGATCCTCTATATTTTACATTGCGGCGGCGGTGCTGCAAGCTGCAGCCGCCGCACTGTAAAATAAACATGGCGTGCTTTTCCATGCACAACGTGACAGGCACCGCGCGGTGCCTGCCACATTGTACATGCAAAAGCAGGGAGGTACCATAGATACCCCCATGTGCACCCCCACCCCCCAACTATATGGGGCCCGCTACGGGCCCCCAACAGCAGGAACCGCCAGCCTTTCCATGGCGGCAATGCAGCCATGGAAAGGCTGCTCACACCCAGCATCGTAATATGGATGGCGGTGTCTTCCAGACACCGCCACCATATTCGACACGCTCTCGCCGGTCGACGAGTCGACCGGCGGAAAGCGGCGGACGGTCTTTCCGCCCGCCGTGGACCCCCAGCCATCATGATATGGCGTGGGGTCTTTGTTGTCTGGATGGCGGGCGGATCGCCCCCGCCGGCCCGGCGGTGACCACCGCCGGCCCGGCGGGGTGATCCGCCCGCCATCGTGATCGGCCCTTGAGTCTCTGAAGGGAGTGGTATAAATACACCAACCACTCGCTTCCTACAGGTGTGCACATTGCAGCACTTGACAGTTTCCACGTTGCAATGGTTAGCAATTCAGACACGTGTGCCTTCATTTGCATGCGCGCACATGCTAAATATAAAAAATAAAGATATTCCTGATAACCTAGTTTGCACATAAAAATGTATACAATAAAGATATTTCTGATAAACAAGAAAAACGAATATTAATGAAAGTAGTTCTGCATTAACCATGCGCTATCCAGAATCATTTCCCAAGCACTTCAGTGCAGGGGACTTTATAGCACCCTACATAGAGAAGGAATGCGCAAAGGTTTGGTAGTGACCATAACAGTTCTCCCCCCAAAGGTCTCCTCACGGGACGGGGTTTGTCAGGATGAAGAGCGTGAAAACGTTGAACAAGACGGAGGGCATGCAGGAAAGACGCCGGTTCCCATGATCTATCAGATGGGTCATAACCTTTTCAATCAAGTAGATAATACAATTTACCTTGAACTCGCTTAGCATCTAAAATGTCAATCCTTACATGTCAATCCTTACATGTCAATGGATGATATGGTTTAATGAGTGGTACATAAAGTACCGGGTGTATAGAGTATTCTTCAAGTAATTGTAGATGTAGTGTAACTGGATTCAAAGGGGACCTATGAACCGTGGCTGTAATTTTTGAGACCATCTAGATGAATGTTGCGTGCAGATAGCCAAACGAATTCCCCGACTTTATATGATGGTTCTGGGGTCCTGTGTTTATCGGCTTGTATATTTGCGCTTAGTTTGTTCTGTGCTAAACTCTTACGTGCTTTTTCCTGTATGAGTTGTATCTGTTCTAATCTGTCAGACACAGAGGGCATGACACATGATTGTGACGGGAGTGAAGTTGGTATGGACTGAGAATAGTAACCCGTGAGAAAATAAAAAGTGGAACAACCTAATGCTGCATGAGTGCTGTTGTCGTAGGGGAATTCAGCAAGAGGGAGGGCTTGATCCCATTGAGAAGTCAATGTGGATGTTAAACAACGTAGACTTTGTTCCAAATATTGGTTGACCCTTTCTGTTTGGCCATCAGATTGTGAATGGAAGGCAGATGATAGCGCTACTTCAATCCCTAACGTGGAACATATAGTCTTCCAAAATTTTGAAGTAAACTGGGGACCACAGTCAGATACAATCTTACTTGGAAGGCCATGCAGTTTAACAATCTGTTGCAAAAAGATGTCACTAAATTTTGTTGCTGTGGGCAATTTCTTAACAGAATAAAATGGCCCATTTTAGATAGCATGTCTACCACTACTAAAATAGTTGTATAATTGTTTGATTTTGGCAGATCAGTAATAAAATCTAAACTGATGGTATGCCAAGGCGTAGATAGGACAGGTAGTGGTTGCAATAGTCCAGCAGGAGCCATATGTTGCACTTTATTATGAGCTCAAATGGGACATGTCTTAATGTACTCCTGAACCTCTTTACGAATGGTGTCCCACCATAAATTTCTTAGACATAATTCTAAAGTTTTGTGCATACCAGGATGCCCGGCTATAGCTGAATCATGGTGCCATTCCAGGATTTGCTGTCTCAGCGCTCCTTGTGGGCTGAATAATTGATTTCCATGAAAAAGGTATCCATCTTTTATACTGTTCTGTGAATTTTGTAACCATACCTGATCATTAACACCGTGAGATGACATTTTGACGTTTATTAGAAAAGTGTCAGCTTGGGTAAGAGCAATTACTTTGTCAGAGGGAATAATGCTTTTAGGTGACAGATGATTGTCTTTATTTTCATCCTCCTCTAATCTGGATAGGGTATCTGATTGTATTTGTTTATGTCCTGGCCGGTAAGCTATGAGGAAATCAAGCTCACTAAAAAATAGCAACCACCGCATTTGTCTTGGAGTAAGGGCTTTTACTGATGTAAAAACTGAAACTTTTTATGACCCTCAAATATTGTGATGGTATGTTTTGCTCCTGATAAATGATGTCGCCCTTCAGTAAAAACAGCCTTGATAGCGAGGAGCTCACGCTCTGCCATGGTGTAATTTTGCTCAGCCAGGAGAAATTTTCGTGAATAATAGGCCAGAGGGTGTAAGTGATCTGTATTAGGATTTTTCTAAGATAGAACTCCTCCATGCGCAAATTGTGAAGCATCTGCTTCAACAAAGAAAGGTTGGTCAGGATCTGGATGAGAGAGAATGGGAGCTGTAGTAAATGCAGTTTTTTAATGTCTTAAATGCCTGTTCTGCAGTCTCTGTCTTATGAAAAGACTCTCCCTTTTAAGAAGCTGTGTAATGGGTGTGACAATACCAGAAAAAGTTGCAATAAATATTCTGTAAAAGTTAGCGAATTCAAGAACTCTCTGGACTTCATTTACAGAAGTTGGTGAGGGCCAATTAAGGATAGCTTCTACTTTTTTGGGATCCATTTTGATTCCTTCTCGGGACAAAAAATATCCAAGAAATTTGACTGAGCTGACATGGGAAGTACATTTTTCCAATTTTGCATATAAAGGGCCGATTATGATGGCGGGCGGACTTTGTCCGCTCGCCATCGCCCCAGTAAATGGGACCGCCCGCTATGTGTGCGGCGGTCCCGCACATGTGATTAGGATGCCACCGCCACGGTGGCGGTGGCATCCCCCATTTCCAGCATTGTGGCGGGCGGTGCTCACAACACCGCCCGCCACAGTGCTGGAAATGCATGTTGTGCATCTGTATGCACAACGTGACAGGCACCGCGCGGTGCCTGCCATGTTGTATATGCAAATGCAGGGGGTACCATAGGTACCCCCATGTGCACCCCCCACCCCCAAAATACCTGGGGCCCGCTACGGGCCCCCAATGTCAGGGACCGCGAGCCTTTCCATGGCGGCGCCGCCGCCATGGAAAGGCTCATCACCGCCGGCATCATAATGTGGATGGCGGTGTCTTGCAGACACCGCCACCATATTAATCCCTTTCCGCCCGGTCGACTGATCGGCCGGGCGGAAAACATGCGGACGGTCTTTCCGTCCGCCGGGTCCCCTCCGCCATGGTAATATGGCGGGGGGAATTTGGTGGCGGACGGACGAAAATGGCGGGCGGATCGCCACCGCCATGCGGGCGGTGGCGATCCGCCCGACATCGTAATCGACCCCAAAGAGTTTTCTCTAATCGTTGTATAATAGACCGAATATGGTGTATATGTTCTTGTTCTGTTTTGGAAAAGATCAGGATGTCGTCTATGTAGACAATAGCACAGACATCTAAGAATTCATGTAAAACCTCATTAATGAAGTACTGAAATGCCGCTGGTGCATTGCACAGTCTGAACGGCATGACGGTATATTTAAATAGACCAAATTGTGTGCGAAAGTCAGTTTTCTACTCATCTTCTTTTATACGTATGAGATGGTAAGCGCCACGTAAATCCAATTTGTTGTAGATGGTGGAACCACGTACCTGATCTAAGAGAACAGGAGTTAAAGGCAATGGATAACGATTTTTTATTGTGGCCTTATTCACTGTGCTATAATCAATGCAGGCTCTGAGATCCCCATTTTTTGTGCTACAACAAAAAAAAGGCGAGGAGACTGGCGATGTTGAATGTCTGATGAATCCTATTTCTCATAGTTTGTCCAAATATTTTTGTAAATATTGTGCCTGAGGTTCAGTGAGAGCATAGTAGTAGACATGGTAAGAGAGCGCCCGGGATCAGATTAATTCTGTAATCATACACCCTGTGAGGTGGCATTTGGGTGGCTTGGACTGGATCCAAAAAGTCAGAAAAGTTGTGATATTCTTTTGGTATTTGAATAGAAGTTGATATCTGCATGCTAGCACAATATACTGGTGTAATCGGATCTTGTGCCTCTTGATAACAGTGTGCCCTACTAAAGGAAGAATCTAATGTGACGGTCCGCTGCACCCAGTCGATTTTGGGGTTGTGAAATTCTAACCACAGAACACCAAGAATAACCCCAAATGTTGGTGTGTCTATGAGATCAAAAATGGCCTGTTCCGTATAACCATTTTCACAAACTAAAGTTAAAGGTGTGGTGTTAAAACGAATAAGTCCTGATAAAAGAGCAGAACCATCAACCACTCTCACTGGTTCTGGTTCACATTTGAGCACATGTGGAATTCCTAACTTTGTAGCTAAGGTCAAGTCAAGGAAATTACCAGTTGCCCCTGAATCGATCAGGACCGCTAAACTATGTCTCTGTTGTGCATAAATAATGAAAGTAATCCTGATAGTCATGTGCTTAGGTATACAATTGACAACATTAGTTACACACCGTGAGATCTTTAACTCCTCTGCTCTCGAAGGGACAATCTCAATTCCCTCCGAGGCAGTTAGTTTTCCGATTCTAACTGATTTGTGTCTAGGTGTGCTGCAATCTTTTTCCTTTTGGGTTTTATTTGACATTCTCTAGCGAAGTGCCCGGACTTGCCGCAATACAGACATAGATTCCCCTTGCGACGTTGTTCTTTTTCTTCTAGAGATAATGGTCCTTTTAAGCCTCCAATTTTCATGGGTTCAGGACCATTTTGTTTATCATCAACTTCTTTTTTATCTGATTTTATAATAACTAATCTTGATTCTCCTCGTGGTCTCTCATTTTTCTGTACTCCTAGTCTGTGGTCTTGAGTGAACAAAAACATCACATGCAAAAAGGCGTGTCATAGTGTTCTTGAAAGCTATATAATTATATAAAAGGGGGTCATTGTTTTCAATCAATGGGATGGACCAATTTGCTGCTACTCCACCCAGATAGGAAATAATGAAAGCGACTTTGGCTGCATCAATATAAAAAATTTGGGGTTTACAGAAAAAATGTAATTGACATTGACTTATAAAAGAGGCAAATCGCGCACTATCTCCAGTAAACGGTTCTGGAATGGCCAGGGGAACTTAATTAGGCATTACTACAGTCACTTGTAAATTTTGATTGGAGCGTGGGGTAGATGAAACTGGGGAAGCAAACGTGGTTGTGCCAAATTTAGTTAATATGGGGCGAGGTTCTCAAAGCTTAGCGTCTCTCCATTGAGTGAACTCAAACCTACTCCTGGTTATTTCATCTCTAAGGGGTCGATTCCGATCTCGGTCGGAAGGCCTCTGATTCGGATTCGGCTTTACCGGATCCAAGTCAGAGGCTTTGTTTCCGACCGAGTCGTACAGAGGTCCGGACGCCCAAGTACGATGCGAATGAACGCGAAATCGCCGACCGAATCATTTCCGGGTCCGAACCGCTCCATACAACTCGTTCGCACTCGATTCGTACCGCGCAATGGAGACGTATTACGACCGAGCCAGTTCGATGCACGATCCGGAGAGCCGGATCGAGTCGGAGCCTCCGAAACCTAAACGCTCTGGGAAGCGGACTTCGGGGTCCGTGCCGGACCCCCTTCACCCGTAGCCTTACGAGTCGGACACAGGGGGACCCAAGGGTCCCCCTATACATGCATGTACGGTGCGGATGGCACCAATGCGTACCCACTACAGGGGGCACCCTTTTGCGCAACGTACCCATTCAGTCAATGGGAGCCCATGTACGCATCGTACGACCGGCTCCCATTGACTTCAATGGGAGACCGACCGAACCGAGTCCGTCAGCATGCGGCTGCATCGTACTCACTCGCTTGGTGTCAAGGGGCACAAATCGGTCGGAAATCGCTCCGGGAACGTGTCGGACGGAACGGTTTCCGAAAAGGATCGGAATCGGCCCCTAAGTGTGATATTTTTCAGTTGTAATTGTTGCATTTCTAAATGTAGGGCATAAATTACTTCAGTTTGATGTGTGGTGTCAGAGGAGTCCTGAGCGACATCCATGACTAATTCGTCGCCAAAGGGCATCTCTATTTTTTGTGGCTGAGGTTTCTGTTAATGATAAGCCACTCACCTGAACTCCAGGTAGTTCCACTATGGTGACAATACTCCCTAAACCCAATGAGAACTGGCGAAATGGCAGCATACGTTAAACACACCGCCCTTCCGGAAGGTCTCAAGGGATAGGAGGATTGGGACAAGAGAAAAAAGACAAGAAGAAAATACCGGATTCTCTGGGTGTGTCTCACAGCATAGTCTCACTGGAATCAGGAGGAGGTTTTGTTATTATGGGTGTGGTTTCTGGGTATTGACTGAACTTCTTGGGATAGTCAGTGCACTCAAGGTTGTTCCACTCTAGCTGCATTCTGACAATGCAATAAAGCATATGAATTATTCGACCGTCAATACCTTTTGCACATTAGACTCTTCTAGAATATATCATACCCATAATTACGTAGGGGCCGTTAAATGTTTGAGTGCTCACGTTGTCTGTAGAAATTAATACAATATCAAACACCTGAGGGGGCTTCTTAATACAATAGAAGCATGCTGCAAATAAACATAAATCACATTAGCAAGATTGATACTTGGTTCACAATGTGGAATCAGTCTTAAAAAAACATATAAACATATACTGTTTTGACTTTTAAATTACCTAAAGTGAAATCAGGATTGACTAATGCTCCTACCCTGAAGTCACTAATTAAAAGAAGAAACATGAAAGAAAAATGCAAATGCAGGAATTCTTCTTAACATACAAAGTTCTTTTCTTTTATGACATTTGTTGTGCTTAATTGCACTCTGTTCGCATTGTCACAAAAAGGTCAAAATACGAGTCTTTTCTGTTCAATTGTAGGCTTTTTAACATGTCTTGCTTATAACAAATGTACAGTTTCCTTGCACCGTAATTATATTCAAGTTCGTTATAGCTTAGTTTTTCCAAAATGCACGTAACAAGAAAAAGAAAATAAAGCAAAAGAATAGGCTCACCAAGAGTTTTCAATGGTTCGCTTTACCTCGGAATAGTTGTAATGTTCTTGCTTGCTTTATATTTTTTCTTGTGCTTCTATTACAGGTTCGGCGGTAGAAGCCCCAAACACAGAAGACAACGAAGGCTGGGATCCAGAAAGCCGCCGGGAACGCAGAGCCAAAGAGGAGGAATACAGACAGAAGCCGAGAAAGCCGGAGTCAGGTGAGTGCTTCCAAACCAATGAGGCTAAGCACCGAGTCTCTGAAGGGAGCAGTTTAAATACACCAGCCGCTCACTTCCTACAGGTGTGCACGTTGCAGCGCTTGACAGTTTACACGTTGCATTGAATGGTTAGCAGTTTACACATGTCTTCAATAACCCTGGGCGTAGTTCGCGTAGTCGCGCTACGCGTAGCTACGCGAAGTATACTTTGCACTACGCGTGCTACGCGTAGCTACGCGAACTGCGTAGTGCGGTAGGGAAATGCTGTTCGCAATGATTGCACAGTGCCGGATGCTTGTCCGCACTGTGCAATCATTGCGAACGGCATCATGCACAGTGCAAGCGGTCATTTTCTGCCGCTCGAGTAGATTTGTACTCGAGCGGCAGCTTTCTTAACGCGGACTAGTAGTTTCTCATCGCGAGCGGTCGCGAGCATACGCGACCAATCGCAATGAGAAACCTGACCTCCCGCGTTGAGAATCTCGCCGGGAGGTTTATTTTCCACGCTCGCGATCGGCAACTTGATGTTGCCGATCGCGAACGAGGAAAAAGTCTCGCCGGGATGTTGATTTTGCTCGCTTGGGGTCGCAAACTTGACGTTGAGGACCGCGAGCGAGGAAAAAATGCCCGCTACGCGTTTTTGCACTGTGCTACGTGCTATTCGCATAGCGTGCAGTTGCGCAAACTACGCACACTCCGCGAGCGTAGCGTAGTTTTCCGCCCAGGCCCAGTCTTCAAGGGTATGGGTTTGTGCAAGCAGACGCGTGTGTCTTCATTTGCATGCGCGCGAATGTTAAATATAAAAAATTAAGATATTCCTGTTAACCTTGCACAAATTAAATATATAAAATAAAGATATTCCTGATAAAGAAAAAACCCAAATATAAATAAAAGTAGTTCTGCATTAACCATGCGCTATGCAGAATCATTTACTTCAGGCGACTTTATAGCACCCTACTTTGGGAAGGAATGCACAAAGGTTTGGTAGTGCCCCTAAAAATTATTAGAGAACCTACCCGAGTAGGTTTTCCACTGTTGTAAAGGAGGAAGTACTTTATGTTAATAGGCTACCCCACGGGCTATGTTTTAATGTGGAAAAGTGGTTCCTTCCACCTTACAAAATAACAGAAGAGTGCCTTCTGGGACCACTTTGCAACAAGTCAGGTGAACTTCTAAAAATGTTGGGAAAGACCCAGTATAGACAATTAGAAGTCAGAAGTTCAGGGGACTGACCCCAGGCATGCTAACTTTCAACTGTCAATTGGCAATGTGGGCATTCAATAAAATCACAAAAGCCAATTTAATGGCCTCCTTAGAATCTTATTTAAAATTAATTACATCTCAATGCTCTCTTCTTCATATGCAGTTCATACTTGAATATTATATTGTTTTTCTTATTTCTGTCAATATGTTTGAATTTGATCTCTAAGTATAATTCACTTCTAAATTGTTTTTGGATCTCTCCTAGACAACTCTTATTGTTTAATATGCCCACTTTTATCGACAGATCGTATCTTCACGTTGTTTTATTTCCTTCCGTGTTTATGCTCATATTCTTGCAAAAATGTAATTTGCAATATCCATTGTTTCATCAGGGCAATGATGGTATTCTTTCCACATCTATCCAAATCTGTATTTCAAAAGCTGAATCTGCTGTCTAATTAAAACAGTAAGAGTTGGAAATTTGCTTCTATTTACATGATAAGTTAACACTGATTTTGCTTAATACCCAATAGTCTCAGCAGAGGAACCCCTGGGACTTGGAAATCCTGTGCAATCAAGCATAGACATCATTAATGATACCTTAGCACACAATGGAAACACATTTTTACCTTTAACCATTTCATTTAGACAGTCTAATGGTAAAACGTTGAACGTGGCGAACCATTGTTCTTTAGTCAACCCATGCTCGATCGCAGTAAGTCTAAGGAAGCATCAAAAACCCGCTCATCCATTAGCTATAGTCTAACATTGACTTTGACCATTCCAGTGTTTCCTGTGAGTTCATATTTATATTCTCTTCATATGTAGTCATGGTTCATGATCCTTTATCTGACTTTTAGGTGTTTTATGTTGTTTTATAAATTAATTCATTGCTTTTTTCTTCTTACTGAACTGATTTGTAAATTTTACTCTTTGGTGTCCTGACTTTAATGTCGTTTTGGTGCTGCTAAAATACTTTACTCCAATTTTCTCTGTAAAGCTGTAACTCTCAGCCATATCTATAAGAGGTAAGCACAGGGTCCTCTATTGAAACTTGCTTTACTTAACATGGGTGTACTAACTGTCTGAAAGTTCATACCCTATTCTACCTCCAGTTATCAAGCCAAGACGTTGGAAAAACCTTTAGCTTTTTATCCCATTTGGAGGCACATACTGCTGACAAATTTTACAGTTCCCTACCAGGTATTGTTGGGAAGGGTAAAAATACAGAACACACCACAGGAAATTATTGAAATATTTCATCCTTGACCCTTCTGAAGCTATGGGTGTGTTGCTAACATATGTGAAAATTATTCTGTACACAACACCTTATTTCAAAACAGTTTTCATATGGTAAACCAAGACGGGAGCATGCCAACTTCCCTTGCTAGGTTACTTGAATTTGAGATGGACATTTCCATTCCATTGCTTTCAAGTTTCACCAACCTCCACAATATAATCAGGTAGCAAATATTGCATCAAACAATTGCTAGCTGGTTTATGTAGAATGTTAAGTAAAATCAAATGTAAATGTAAGTGCTTAAGGCGTGTTAATAGTAATCATTTTGAAAAACTCTACTGCACAACATTGAAATCCCCTGTTCCTGAGGTGCTTATTATATACACACTACCTTTTCCTACTGTTTATTTCACATTCTTGTTAGGATGGAAATTTGTTCCTGGATTCCTTGTAAACTCTCCATTTTTATATTCCTTCTGATGCTCCCTTAATATGCATACACACCATAGAAGAATACCATGCTATGGACTAACAGAGACTATTGAGACCAATGATTTCTTAGCCAGAGAATCAGCACTGGAGGTATTGACACAAGTACTGGACTACAGACAAAGCCCTATGAGAGTAAACAAATCATCTACAGTTGAGGGTGCAAAACTTTTATTCATTATTTCATTTTCAAGAGGACCTTTTTCTTACAAATCAATGGGGCATCAAAGGATGTTTGCTTTGTGCAAAATATTGCTTACCATTTAATATTAGCCTTTAAGAAGAACATAACAAATGACTATTCAAACCCTAGCCTGAAGTTTGTACATTATCTACCTTAGATAGTTCAGCAATTTGCTCATCATGCAGAGCCAAGACATGAAATTGACATACAATCACAATAATAGTAAGATCAACTGCTTGGGTCTCCTAGTTACAACTAGGGGCAACAAGTTCTATACTACCTTATATTCCAAATACAGAGAAAAAATATGTTTCTTACGTAAAAGTCAACATCCTAGATGCCTTTAAGATAATTGCCTCATACTCAATTCCTGTGACTTTGATACAATCCCAGTGGATGGAAGACTGCATCATTAAATGAGATGAGTTATGTTACAATTGATTACTGGAGTATAACCCTCAAGATTAGTCAAGTGAACAAGGAATAGAGTTTGGTTTGCCTACTTGATTCAGCATTGGCACCTAAGATCAGGTATGAGCAAAATGGCAGATTAGTTTCGATATGCACATTTAAATGCAGCAGCCATGACCTTTAAATGGTTGTGTTCAGGGATTGGCATATTTTGTAGAACTTAACCACAGACCACCCTTGTTTTGATTTAAGATGCAGCAGAGATTACAGACATCACGCTCTAACAGCGGATCAGATTACCTGTTCTAACAATTGTATTATAGCTACCAGTGGTGGACCAATATAGATGTGGTTAATTTGTCAGATACATATTTATTAGGTATTTGAGCGCAATAAGTAGACAGATCCACTTGAAGTGCAACTCTATAAAAGTAATTTATTGCATGTGGTGTCCAAGTCAATTTATATATGTGGGTCCAAAATGATGAAGCGACATGAATGCTAGCAAATGAGGAGAATCAGGAGCAACAAGTTTAATTCTCCACCTATAACATTATAACTGTGGTCCAATATTGAGGAAGAACACTGAGGCAATAATTGATACTGCCCTGGTTGGCAACATAAATAATGTAATGTAATTTGTAATAAGCATTTCTAAAGCGCACGGCTACCTCTACAGAGGTGTCTCAGCGCTAACAGAAGGTTCACGCGAGGGACAGGCTGGCAATTATGCCTGAGTGAAGAGCCAGGTTTTTAATGCTCTCCTAAATTCTAGTTCTGATTCCGGACAGGCGAAGGTGAACAGGCAGAGAGTTCCAGAGTTTTGTTGTTTTTATCGCAAATGACCTGCCACCTTGCCGGGCTTTGCAGAAGCTTGGAACCTACAGAAGCCGCAGGTGGTTGGATCGCCAGACTCGATCTTGATGATATATATGCAACCTCTGCCTAAGATCTCTAGTGACTCTAAAAGCCAAGATCAATGACTTGAACTCTATCCTCCAGATTACCAGGAGCCAGTGAAGCTGTCTCATATGCGGGGAGATGTGGTGACGGAGGGGTACCGGCCTAATCAATTTTGCTGCGGAATTCTGAATTATTTGAAGCTTGTGAGTCAAGTATGCAGGTAGCCCCAGATATAGGCCGTTTGCGTAGTGCAGCTGTGAGGTCACCAGAGCATGGACCGTAGTTTTCCGTTATTCCTCTGGCAAAATGCATATGAATTTCCTAATGGATCTCAGCTTCCAAAAACACGTAGAGGAAATGTGTCGTACCTGTGTGACGAATGATAGGTCCTTATCCAGCCTGATTCCCAGGTTCTTAGCTGAATCTGTTGGGATCGGAGGTGGATTCAGCTCTGAAAGCTACCACAGATTAGACGGAGGGGATGATGCCTGACTAAAGAACAAGACTTCCATTTTATCGGCATTCAATTTCAGGCAGTTCCCATTCATCCATTCCACGATGTTTTTCAGGCAATCCTTGAAATTGCGAAAAGCCGCCACCAAGTGTTCTTTAAAAGAGAACACCAGCTACGTATCGTCTGCATAGGAGACTACCTTCACACCCCAGGATTCAATAAAAGTGGCCACTGGGGAGAGGTAGATGTTGAAAAGGAGCGGGCTCAGTGCCGAACCCTGCGGCACCCCGCACACCAATGGTTTCTGTGAAGAAAGAAAAGAGCAAAGAAACACCTTTTGAGGATGATTCTCCAGGAATGATCGTAGCCAGGACAGTGCCATTCCATGCAACCCTGCCTGACTGAATCTCCTGAGCAGGAAAGGGTGTGCCACCATTTTCAAATGCTGCCGATTGATCTAGCAGCACCAGCATGGAGGAAGCGCCTTGGTCCACAGACTCTCGTACTGATCCGGAGACTTCTAAAAGAGCGGTCTCAGTACTGTAGCCAGCTCTGAAGCCCGATTAAGAATCATGTAGGAGGCCATTCGTTTCTATAAAGCCTGCCAGTTACTTCTGAACCACCCTCTCTCATATTTTTGCAAGGGCTGGCAGCAAATAAATAAGTCTGAAGTTGCTGAGCACCCCAGGGTCCACCTCAGGTTTCTTTAATAAAGGGGGCATGAACCCATACTTCCATGCCTCAGGGTAATTGCCTGATTTCAAGGAGGAGTTCCAGATCTGATTTAGTATGGGATTTAGCCAGTGCGTCAGCATACTAAAAAGACGGGCAGGGCAAGGATCTCCAGGGGAGCCCAACTTGCATTTCAGAGTAGCTCCAGCAATGACTCCTCAGTTGACAAAGGGAGAAATTCTGACAATGAGATTAAGGAGTCGAAGGTCAGCAGATGAGTAGTGGGCTCCACATCCAGCGGAAAAGCGGAATAGATATTATGGATCTTTTCCTCAAACAAGTCCGACAGGCTGGAGCATAGATCAAGAGAGGGAAGAAACAAGACATCTAAGGCTGTGGGATTCATAAAGGATTTTACAATCTTAGAAATTTCTTTGGCGGAGCTATCTGCAGTCTTGATGCAGTTAGCAAAGAATTCCCTCATCTTGCTCCCCTTCCGCCTGTGAAATTTTTTCAAGGCTTCTTTATAGAGGTTTTTGTCTGCCAAATTATAAGACTTTCTCCAGGACCGTTCAAACTTCTTGCAGCAACTCTTCTCCATTCTTAGTTCCATAGAAAACCAAGGGGCAGAAGGTTTAAGTCTATTCAAAGTGACCGGCATTAGCGGGGCAACTGTGTCTAAGGAAATCGTAATCCATGCATTAAAGCAAGATGTGTCGCTGTCCAGATTCCCTGTCAACTGTGGCAAAGTTTCTAAAAGTGCAGGCCCCAGGGCCTCTTTAGTGACTTTCCACCAATCTCTTCTCGTTGCCTCATTTGTCCTGTGTACTGGTGGCCTAGACTCTAAACTAAAAGTAAACTGTACCAAAAAGTGGTCTGTCCAACTCAAGTGTAAAGGGGCCCCCACTCTAAGATTCAGGTTATTTGAGAAAATCAGATCTACCATGTGGCCTCTGCTCTATGGGTAGGTGCGGTCACTAATTGTGTAAGATTAAGGCCCTCCAATGTTTCCAAAAACTGGGTCGCCTGGGCACAGCTGTGGTCATCCGCATGAAGATTAAAATCTCCTGGAACTGTTAGATTAGCATATTCTAGAGAGAGCTGAGTGATACTATCGCTAAGCTCTGACAAGTAGCTAGATGGTGAGGTCCAGACGCAAAAGGTCAGGGCCTCAATATTACCAATAGGACCCAGTCTCTCTGTGGTGATCTCCCAGTTGTCCTTTAGGATAATTGCAACACCGCCCGACCCTGTTTCCATCTCGGTAAGCACAAACTATCCAAAATCCGGGGGGATAGCTAGCATCAGGTCGGGGTTAATATGCTAACATTAAGAGATGTGCTCATGATTGATAAACATGACTCTATCCGGTTAGACAGATTGAATTCTCAGAGAAGCACAATATCTAGACTCACCAATCAGATAATGTAAACTATGTTAATACCTAAATCAGTTGGTGCTGCACTTAAATAATACTTGGAATGATAAGCATGCTCCACTGTTTATCTGCTGTTTTTGTCTAGGTGCTAAGGGGCACATGCATCAAGCCTAAAAAAAATCGCAAAATTTGCGAATCGCTAAATTATGGCGTTTGCGACCGCAAAATACAGTTTCGCAATGCATCAACTGAAAAATAGCGAAAACCCAACAATTCGCTAATTTAAAGAATCGCAAAACATTCTGCGAATAGTATTAGCGAATCGCTATTTGCGCCCTCAAATAGCGATTCGCAAATAAGGAATCGCAAAAGAGATGCATGAAAATTCGCAAATTGCGAATTACCTGAAATTCGCAATTTTGCGAGTGCAAAATAAGAAGGATCACAACCAGGTGGTAATCATGAGTGCAAATCAGATACAGCTGCAATTCTACTTAAACCCATTGAAACACACCCAGAATTAGCTACCACATCTCACAATGGCAGGGATGTACCTGATGGCGAGGAGGATGAGGCTGCTGGCTGCTGGACACAGACGGAGGCGAATCAATGAGCGCATCTTCAGAGTCCGCATAACTTTGCTAGGACAGCAAGAGGATGAGATATACGATAAGTATAGGCTCAATGCAGCAATGATCCATGACCTGATCAATGAATTGGATCCCATACTGCAACGACAGACACGTAGGACCAATGCTATCCCAACGCATGTGCAGGTCCTATGTTGCCTACACCTACTGGCGTCAGGCAGCTTTCAGGGGGTCATTGCAGTAGCTGGAGGTGTGTCGCAAAGCACACTTTCAAGAATATTCAAAGCATTCCTTGATGCCATGATGGCCAGGATCGGCTCACACATCAAGTTCCCCACCACCGCGCATGACCTTGCGAAAACAAAACAGGAGTTTTACCAGATAGCTCGCTTCCCACATGTTATAGGTTGCATCGATTGCACACATGTGGCAATATGTCCCCCTGCAGCACAGGAATACATATACAGAAATAGAAAATGCTATCACTCCCTTAATATTCAGGTTGTTTGCAATGCCAAATACATCATCACTGATATAGTGGCTCAATTTCCTGGGAGTGCACATGATTCATATATTTTCAGGCAAAGTGGCATTCACACCCGTCTGGTCAGGGGAGAATTTGGAGAGGCACATCTGCTTGGTAAATATGTGTAGGTGATACTCACAGTCATTGTACGTATGCCAATGTCAAACTGCCACTGACCCTTTGCTTACCCACATGCAGGTGACAGCGCATACGCCTTGCGTAATTACCTTCTGACGCCTTACCTCAATCCCACAACTGCCAACCAACAGAGGTACAATGCTGCACATATATCAACAAGGAACATCATAGAGCGCACATTTGGGCTGCTGAAGAGCCGATTCAGATGCCTCCATAAGACTGGTGGAGCACTTCAATACAACCCTGAACAATGCTGCAAGCTAGTAGCAGCATGTGCCATGCTGCACAATATAGCAACGAGGGGTGGAATGGAGATCGAGGTGTCTGACAGCGACTCCGAGGATGAGGACCAGCAAGTGCCACAGCGCCGTGCAGCACAAGGGGCAAGCGCAGCAGAAGGGCGCAGGAGAAGATTGGACATCACACAAAACTATTTCTGAGGTGAGTAATGATGACACAAACAGTGTATATTACAATCACAGAACGGTTTATTCAAAGGAAATATGGCATGAGTGTCGGAGCACACTTTCAATGTGGCCAGTGGCACAGGATTCTTAAGTAATGGACATAAGTGTATTAAAAATAAATAATGACTTGTCAATCAGTCAAAAGGTCCGATCACATCCATGGTTACGTCACCATATCGGTATGCAATTGTAAATAGCAGGCTAGCGCTTTCTCCCACGAACACCCAGACGCCTGTCAGAGACAGCATCCTCATCCCTCATGTTGGAAGCTGAGGGGGTACTGCTGCGTGTGTTGCGTCTTCCTGCAGTGGCAACTGGCATAGCTATGCTACTCAAGCTTGAGGCCCCCTCACTACCCTCTTCCTGCGTGGACATGTTGGCCCCAATTGTGGTAGCATTCAGCAGTTCCACTGCATTGGTTACCTGGTCCAGTGCCTTCGCCACATCCCCGCTCCAATGGCACATTTCTGTTTGCATGGTCACAGACCTACGTGCCAGCAGTGCAGTTGATGTGGCCAGCCTATTGTTGGATTTGGCATAGCTTTTGAGGTGCTGCATTAGTTGCCGATGGTTTCTTCTCTGTGATGCATGTCCCTCCTGCATAACCTTGGTCATTTGCTGCACACTATCGCACAGTACTGCAATGTTGTCTGCCATCTTCCCAATTTGTAACTGCACTAAACGTGTGTTCTTGGTCTGCAGGCGCTGCATGCGGAGCATCTGTCCCTCAAGACCACCCCAGACATCATTTGGTTGCTCCTCCTGCTGTGTTCTGCGTGATCTGGCTCTTCTACGCCGGACACTGACATTACTTCTGCGGACCTGTGTTTGTGGATTTGGGATGGATGTGGCTGGGCCATGCCTGGACTCATGTGGTGCATTTGTCTCATCGTCAGACTCCATGGTGACCAGTGGTGGGACAGTTGCCCTGCGTGTGTGTGGGGCACTGGATGGATTTGTTGGCAACACCGGTGTGTCCATATCCTCAACTGCGCTGATGTCCTGTATGTCCTGGTTGTCACTATCCTCAGCTTCTACACGTTCTGCATCTGTGAGATTTAACAGTGCAAAACCAGCATTAATTTAAGTATGGGATGTCATGTCACAGTGATCATATTTTTACTTTGGCATTAAATTTGGAATATGTTCACAGTTCTGAGTTGTTCTTAGCCTATTTGTGTGTTTGACATTGTATATGCTTGACCTGCCTACATCTCCCATAATGCACTTCCCTTCATGGATACATTGTGTACTGGATGTTCTGAGTGTGCACTTGTGCTGTACTGGGGTGGTGTACTACCTTTATTATTTAGGTCAATGGTAACATGCAGTCATCTTACCTTCAGATGTGTTTGCTGCTCCTGACGTGTCTAGCTGTGTCACACCGACAACAGCTTCAGGCTGGATAGTGGATTCAACCATTTCCTCCATGGTAGTGTTCCCAGTGTCTATCGGTGTTCCCCCTCCTGTCTTCCTTGCTTCCTTCAGACGGGCAGCTATGCGCTCCTTGGCCCGACTGCGCATGTCGTACCATCTTTTCTTCAGGTCGTCGATGGTGCGGTGTGTCACCCCACTGGCATTCACCCGGTTCTGGATCCGGATCCATATTTTCCTTTTCTCCTGCTCTGCCACTTTCAATGATTGTTTCCCAAACAGCTTATCATGGCTGTGGACAACTCCCTCAATGAGTGTGTCACTTTCTTTTTCTGAGAATTTCATTTTCCGCTTCCTGCCTGATTGGCTGTCCTCTGCTGTTTGTGTGCTTTCCATTTTCTTGCAGTTACCAGGTTTTTCCAATTGCTCAATGCCACTGCTAGTTAGCTCCCAGAGCCAGCTCCCTCCTCTCCCTCTGACTGTGAACTGGGAATGGGGCTTGTGCTGCTCACTTCCTGGTTCTGATGTCATCAAGATGCATCACAAATGCGACTTCGCTATTTGCGAATTCGCTATTAGCGAATCGCAAATTTAGGATTCGCAAGAGAAATTGCGATTTTTTGCGATTCTTTATTTTTTCGCAATTTTTTTGTTGCATCTGTTTTTGCGATTCGTTATTTGCGAATCGTTAAAATTCGCAATTAAGGATTCGCAAAATTTTACATTGATGCATGTGCCCCTAAGAATCTAGCCTTTCATGAGCCAATGTATCATGTAATTTCATATGTCATCAGATTTCAAATTTCAGATGTCTCCTATATATTTGAAGGAATTATATGCATGTTCTACTTTTCACTATTTTGTTTAATTAACTTATTGATGTGACAGTGTCAGATTTATTGGCTGAATGTATATAGTAATTGTGAAGAAAGCGGTTTATCATATGGAGTGGTTGTGCAATCTCACCGTGTAACAAACTCGCAAACTCAACTTGGGTCCTGTCAGACTTGTTTGGAAAAAACTCAAGCCTGGCTAACTGTGGCTTTGAGCAGTCACGGTTTAACAAAGGAACAAGTGCAAAGTATTTAGAAGTACCAAAACAGCTATATACATAAAAAACACAAGACAAAAGAAATCCAACACTAATTTATAAATATAGATCTTCTTATGAACTTTTAGAGACCAAAATCCTCCTGAGGGTTCTGACTTAAAAATTATTAAGCAAATCTTAAAACAGTGACTTTCACTCAAATCACAAGCAAGCATTAGTAACTACGATTTACGGTTTTTCCCTTTAACTGAGGCTTGTGTCTGTCATGGGTGACCTAACTGCAGTCCCACGGCTCTCCCGGAGCCAGCAGACTTGGGTGCAAGTTTTGAGCATTGAGACTTGGTCTCTCGGGCTGCGCTTTGACAGTCAGTGACATAAACTTACAGGTACTGGGTACCCCTGATACTATAAACTAGGGACTTTTAAGCAAATTAACTTTTGCCAATTGTGGGTGAACCAATCAGACATATATGTTTTAAGGGTCAGAGCACTGGCATTGAGGTCTGGTTAGCAAGCCACAGTGCACCTCCTGAGTTGAAAAACCAGCCGCATCAGTCTAAAATATCGGGGTGATCATGCAAAAAAAGAGGCATATCCATACATTGCTCCTCTCCAGATGAAATGTTATATCAACTAACTTACACCCTGGCAATTCTCAATATCTAAGTGGAAGAACCTGGAAAGGCCATCTGCATTGGCATCGTCAGTCCCAGGTCTGTGTTCTACTGTAAAGCCAATGCAGTGTAGGGAAATGGACCACCTCATAAGTTTGAGTTTCTCCCCTCTCATCTGCATGAGCCACCTGAGAGGTCTATGTTCAGTTTGAACTCTGAAGTGAGTCCCAAACAAGTAGGGTCTAAGCTTCTTCAGGGACTAAACCACAACAAAGGATTTCCTCTCAATGGCACTCCAATGCTGCTCTCTGGGAAGGAGTCGCCTACTAATAAGGGCAACTGGTCGATCATGTCCCTCATTATTTATCTGTGCCAGCACTGCTTTAATCCCATGTTCAGAAGCATTTGCCTTTACTGAAATTAGTTGGCTTTAGGACAGGTGCTGGACTCAAAGCTTCCTTTAGGGTGTCACAGGCCTTTCAACACTGCTCAGTCCAGATAACTTTTCTGGTGTGCTTCTTAGAGGACAATTCTGTCAGAGATGCTACAATGGTACCATAACCTTTTTCAAACCTCCTGTAGTACCCAGTCAGGCAAAAGAATGCCCTCACTAGGGTTTGGGTCTTAGGAGCCTCCTCATGCTAAAACGGTCTGGATCTTAGGATGGAGAGGTTATACATGGCCCCTATGTACTTGGCGGTCCAAGTATACTAATAGACCTTGCCCTGTCTGGCACTTACGTGCCTTGATAGCCAGATCTGCTTGCTGCAGGGCATAAAGCACTGCGCTTAGGTGGACGAGGTGCTTCTCCTAGGTGGAACTGAATACAGAAATATAACCTAGATATGCTGCACTGAAATTTCCAATCCTGGAAGAACTCTGCCCCCCAAGTTTTGGAAGGTGTCATTTTTCAACCCAAAGGACATCACCTCGAACTGAAAGTGGACTTCAATAGTTGAAAAGACAGAACTTTCCTTAGCTTCCTTCTGTGAGGGCTATCTGCCAGTAACGTGAAGTCAGGTCAAATGTGCTTAGGTATTTAGCAGCCCCCAAATTGTCAATGAGCTAATTTGCTCTGGGTATCGGATGAGAAGAATCAGTCTTGGTGACTGTCTTTAGGCCTTTGCAGTCCACACAGAGCCGTTTACACCCTTTGGGGTTGGGCTTGCACACCAGAACCACTCGGTTGGACCATGGACTATTAGAAGGCTCAATCACTCTGAGCTCTAGCATCTTGGCAATCTCAGCTTTGATGCTAGTTGTGACCTGATCGGACAACCTATAAATCTTGCTTTCGACAGGCAAGCTGCCCCCTGTGTCCACATCATGGCTACACCAAGTTGTCACACTTAAGTCAAGGGAAACAGACCAGAAAACTGTTTAAATAAGCTGTAACAGTCTTTTGGCTGTTGGACTGTAGAGTGGAGGAGAGGACTACTCCATTCACCCTGAGCCATCTTTGGCATTTCTTGACAGGAGGTCAGGGAGAAAATCACTTTGCTCTTCTACCCCCCCCCTCCCCCAATATGTCACCATGACCATGCTCAGGTCTGCTTGGTCATGGTGGAATAATAGCCTGTTAACATGGATAACCCTGTGAGGGTTTCTTGGGGAGCCTAAGTTCACCAGATATGTGAATTCACTCTTCTTTTCCAAAATCGGATACGGCACAGTCCACTTGTCCTGGAGGGACCTGGATGTTGCAGGCTCTAAATACCACACCAACTGTCCTGGTTGGTAATCTGCCAATGGGTACCATTGGACATACCAATGCTTGAAAAGCTCCTGGTTGCCTCAACATTTTTGTTTGCCTTTTTCATGTACTCTGCCATCCTGAAACAAAGGCCTAGTACACAATCCACACTGTTTTGTTTAGGTTCCTTGATGACCCTTATCCATCCTTCTCTCACTAAACTCAGTGAGCCTCTTATAGTGTGATAAAAAACAGCTCAAAAATACGATGACCACTCCTTTTTAAGGTACCTCTCTGTAGGCAAACAGAAGGCATGGTAGGAGAACATCCCATCTCCTACTGAGCTTTTCTGGCAAGCCCATGATCATGCCTTTCATGGTATTAGTAAATCTCTCAACTAGACCATTACCTTGGGGATGGTAGGATGTAGTGAACTTATATGTGACACCACACTTATCCCACAGTGTTTTCCGATATGCAGACATTAAGTTGGTATGTCTTTCTGTGATGACTTCCTTAGGGAAACGTACTCTGGAGAAGATGCCAAGTAGGGCCTTAGCCACTGTAGGAGCAGTCACTGTCCTGAGTAGAGGTGGGCGGAATTGATTAATTCCGCGTTACTCTTGTAACGCAGAATTGCTAATAAATTCAGCCACTCCACTCTGCTGGCAGAATTAATCAATAGTATCACATAACTTTCTTGCTGCTAACATGGCTGCCCCTCTATTTAACCCTTGAGGAGAGTGCCATGAGCTCCAGTGTCTGGTGGTTCTCTTACAGGGGTCTGTAAGAGTCAGTCAGTTGACCTATGTCTGTTTTGGCGGTGTCCTGCTGCCAAGTGCTTCCAGTCAGCGTGGGACGGAGTACACAAATTCTGATCCCAGCCCCTCAATCCCCCCACCCTCAACACATATGCACTCTTTCCCCTTCTCCTCCACCTGCTGCTCCCACTCTCAGAGCCAGGTGAGCACTGAGACAATGCGCTGCTGGCTGCAAAGGGTTGTCAGCAGTATCTGTAGTGGAGAGAGGCGTGTGCAAACTCGGCTCTCTTGCATGCACTTTCTAGTGCTGATTTTCTCCCTCACGCTGCATCTGCAGACCTGTATTCCTCTGGCTTTTGGCTGGACTCGGGCAGTCTGAGAATTGAGAACTCACTCATCCTCTGGGCATATTAACGGCTACCTGCTTCAGTGCTTAGACTGACAGAATCCCACCCTGGTCCTCAAGGTTTCACCCGGCGGCCGGCATCAAACGGAGCACCTCACTGAATCACTTTGCAGCCCCCTTCTTATCACAGAGGAGGGATCTGTCTGTGCCAACTGCACCCCTTCTGCAAGACAGGAAAGATGAAAATCAGAACACGAGCCATCAATCACTTCTCCAGCCATCAAAGTTTCCAGCCGAGAGCTGCATGTGTGTGGGACATTTAGGCAGAGGGGACCAGAGACGGGGAAATAAAGCTGAGGCATGCTTGCTGCCTCTCTTACCTACTGGGCTTTGTGTCCAATGTATAATTTCAGGTAAGGATTTTCAGGTTCTGCTGTAGTCCATCTTTTGAGCATTATTAAGCGATTTTCATAACATTCGGATGTTTGAATAGACACCATACGGTTTAATACTTTGCTGAAGCATTCCATACATTTACGTATGGGTACAACGCATGCACGGGACATAATTGCAAATTTGATATTTCATATTGAAAAAATAAATGAGGCGCTGTCTGCTCAGCTGATATCACGCCAGATCTTGTTGTCAAACATACACCATGCTATTGATTTGCTCAGCTGTGTGTGTAGTGGCTTGACACAGCTTCTGCTTTTTGCCTGATGCCTCGAGCTGGAAGTTGTTGTTTTTACAATGTGGTTTTACAATCACTGGGAGTGTGAAGGCAGGCACCTGACTATCATTCCAAATTGAGGACTTGTAAGCAAAGTGAAAAAAATTATCCACTCTCATGATTTCAAATCAGTCTGAACTCTGCAGTCTGCACACAGCCCGCATGTAATCACTTACAAAGTAAAATGAATAGCTACTCGAGCCACAGAAGTGCGGCTCACTGCAGAGCTCTGACTCAGCATTTGCTCTGCTCCTAGAAGGAGAGCAGGGGCACCTGAAGATCCCTTCAGCTTGGAAACAAATCAGGGATTGGACATGACTTGTGCACCATAGTTCACAATCACTGGCGCTAGTGAGGCACTTAAGCATGCATGACGTTTTGAATGATTTTCGGCTGCTCGCGTCCTATGGGACAGAGGGTTTCCTCATTCCTATCCAATGGCTGCTAGGGGTGGGTGGAACTCCATGGAATATCGCAGCATCTTTATGTAACTCCACTGAATTCTGCTGTGAGTTCCGCCGCCCCTAGTCCTGAGTGACATTTGTTCCTGGGTACTTGGTGGCATGTTCCACTACCACAAGGATGAACCTGTTCTCAGATGTAGTTTAGGAGTCAAGTGGACCCTCTCAAGGGGAGCCCCCATCACAAGTAGTGGTATCAGTGGAGCCTGTGGCTTGACAGGGGACACAGGAGAGACAGACTTCATCTTTTCAAAGAATTGGGGCCAATATAAGTGAGTGACCAATGTTTCCCAGGTCTTGGTCTGCCCCAGATGGCATGATAAGGGAATGCTATGGGCTAGGTTAAGGAGGAATGCTCTGTACTGCTGGGGCACCACCACATGGCTGGCTGTCCCTGCTTTGGGGTACCTTGCCTTACTGTAGAGAACTACCTTCTCCCAGTATACCTATGGCATCCCCCTGTTCTTGCCTTTCAGCTAGATGCCTCAGTCCTTCAAACATGGAACACGTGTTCTGCCCCTGGCTCAAGTCCTCTCTGGAGAGACCACCAGATCCCTGAAGCGCTGTAAATTTGGTAAGTCTGCCAAGGGAGCATCCTCCTCTCAAACAGCAGACCCTTCATCATGGTTGGGCTCCCTCTGGGCCTGAGGACTCTGGAAAGCTGGCTGACCAGACTACCTGCCCTCTCTCTTGTGACTAGGAACCTGAGCCATTCTTCCAGGCTCCAGAGTCCCTTGAAGTCCCTACATGGCTGCATGTGCTCTTATACCCACCCACTCAGGGAGGCCCAGCATTGCTGCAAGAACCCCCCTTTCCATACCTGCCCAGGTAGATGTTATCAGGTCATTCCCCAGCAGGCATTCCACTGGAATGGAACACATTCTGACAGCCAGGGGACCAATTTCTGCACCACCTAAAGTAATCACTTGGTTCCGAGCAATTGTTGCCCACCTCTAGAGACCAGCTACCAAATGGTTAGACATTAGAGACATTTGAACATAGTAGAGAGGCAACAAAAAGAGAAAGTTGTTCAGAAAGCAAAAACAAGACGAGTAGGTCCTCTGTGTTTGTCTTCTATTCATATTCTTCATCAGTATATACAAACAAGTGCATCCAGCGCATTTCACCTTATCACAGGCTTGCTCAGGACAGAATTGCATAAGGAAAGCGTATGGAACAAATTTGGTCAACATCGTTGGAGAAGACGACCAAGCATCCAGGGTATACTTAGAATAAATGGTTTTGCTTGAGTCGTGGCATGAGTATTAGCTGGCCTAGGGTAGGGTCATAGTCAAATGTGCGGAGTTAGGAGTTCAGCCATGCAAGTAATGTTCGACAAAAAGCAATTAAGTGTTCGATATGCAGTAAACTTAGTTAACTGCATAAGAACACTTAATTGCCAAACGTGGTCCTTTTGCCAAACATGGCTCGGATGGCTGGACTCGTGACTTCGCACAGAAGCAGCAGGTGCAGTCCATTCTTTGGTGCAGCTTCCCTTTACCAGGTCCAGTGAACCACAGGGCAGTTCTTCTTTGGTACTCTGTCCAGTGCAGACGTGATCTGATCTACAAGTGCCACTTTTATGTTCAGAAATTGCCCTTTGAAGATGTGGTGGCTACTAGCTAATGTGTTACCCAGCTGCCTGATTACTACTTCCTGCAAAGTGTCATCTGGCTATCCTAGAATACAATATTATGACCACTCCTAAGATTTCAGAAACCTTTCTTGGTGTGTGGAGTTTGCAGCCCACTCTGGAGGTGTGGCTACCTGAGAGCTACGCGCCCACGATAAAACCGGTTTGGCAACTACTTCCCCCTCTCTGTCCCCGATCTCAACATGTCTACCAGAACAAAAGAGCTGCTCCTCTCATGTGTATCTACCATTCGCCCTTCAAAGGCAGCTTCCTCTTTGAAGCTCACCTTTTAGGCTCACATCTGTTTGGTCTTCCGGCCAGTTAGAGGTAGCACATCTTCCAATAGCAATTCCTTTTGCTTTCCTTCTGGGGAGTTGTTTACACCTCCCACCAGGAGAGCAGACGGCTGTTTCGGGGTCAACAACCACAGGAGAACTTTGGGCAACTTTATAAAGTTGCCATTTACTTAAAAGTTACATTAAATTGACTTTGGCATCAAGTTGGGTTTAATGCAATGATTATTTTGATACAAGGAAGTATCAACTTTATCATTCTCATTCAAAATTTTGTACAGCTGAGTTGTCAGCGCATAGCCCTGTACTCGTCAATGGGGCTACTAGCCTTTCTACTGCAAAAACGACAATTTGGGGTTTTTACTGTTAGAACATGCAAAACACGTTCTATTTTTTAATATACCGCACCCTGCCTTAGTGCTCAATAGGTCTGCCTTAGGGGTGACTTATGTCTATTAAAACGAAGGTCTGAATCTTGTCATGTCATGGTGGCACAGTAAGTCCACGAGAACCTGGGTACCCTGGTACCATATACTAGGGTAACAAGTAAGTTAACACATACCAATTTTGGGGGCAAACAAACAGACATACACGTTTTAAGAGTCAGAGCACTGGCAATGATGTCTGGTTAGCAGGCTTCAGTGCTCCTTCAGAGTTGAAAAACCAGCAGCATCAGTCCAAAACCTTGGGGGTGGTCATGCAAAAGAAGCATTTCCTTACAGTAATAATACATGTTGAAACTTAACTTCATGTTGCAACTTTGTTCCAAAACTTACGAATCAGACCTTTAGGCTTAAAAAAAGAAGGGATATTGAGGTATACTAGCTATTTTGCATAATGTAACATTGTTTTCAACCCTTCTCAAAGGGGAAGTGGTCTCTTGAGGACCCTTTACCATCTGCGAATGAGTTACCACCAGATTTTAGTTGGCGGTAAAGTGTGAATGCTTTGTGACCGCTTTTTGGTTGCAAAACATTAGCACATACCAATGCAAATCGGTATTTGGAAGGGTCGCCCTTAAGTACGCTTCTTCCAAATACCAATTCGCAAACCCAAATTGCAATTCGGTATCAGGTAACCGAATCGCAATTTGGGGTTTGTTCATTTTGTAATGCCTTTTTACATTCGCAAATGGCCCGATTTTGCGAATCAGCCTATTTACAACCTCAAAATGTCTTCGTAAAACTAGTCCCAACTGCTGTTTTTTGCTCATTTCACGTGACAACTTGTCTTGTCTTGCATGGACTTGGTGGTTCACATAGAGAAATCCACAGGAGGTTTGTAGACCCCAGCATTAAGCAGGTGTCATATTTTGTTTCCAGAATGTCTTTTTTAACAGCACACAAATGTGTGATTTATTTACAGAGGTTTGGATAGGAATGTTTGCCATGCTCGAATCATCCGGCTGACATTGACTGAAGATTTAAAGATGCTAATGAGCTTCATATTGTGTTAACCTGAATGTCATGGCATATTGAGTTTGTTTTCCTTACTCTAGAACGTGTTGTTTTTATTTATTATTTTAATGCAGTGAGAGCCTGTTAATAACTTGGCATAATCATTTTAGTGAGGCCAATGGATGGTTCTCAGGCCTTCTCCTTATCCAGAGTAACATTTTCTAACCTAGCAATGCTGCCCCTTTTGTGTATGACCAGGCATTTATTCAACTGACTTCTGCCGATTTTGCACAATTGACTCCTCACTATTTTATAGATATTTATTATCAATGGACTTTTAGTAATTTTAAATCCAATGTAAGTTATGATTTTGCCCTTTTACACTGAGAGCTATTGAATGGCATATTTAGAGGTATGTAACATTATTTAACAGCTCCTGTTATCCCTCTTTAGGGATCAGAGGGGTCTTTTCTATTAATTATGTAGCAATGAATATAAAAACCACTATTGACAATCCCTGCCAGACTTGACAATACTAGGGCCCGATTTACAAAGGTAAACTAAGACGTTTGGTCTAAACTTAGACCAAACGTCTAAGTTTATGACTTTGTGAATTCACAAAGGGCATTTACAAGTACTATCTTTATGTACGCACTCGGGTTGGATCTCCACCCTGAGGGGCTGATTACGATTGCGGGAGGCCCGTCACCGCCAGCCATGCAGTGGCGGTCCTTCCGCAATCATACCGCGATATTTCCCCCGCCACATTACGATGGCGGAGGGAATCGCGCTCGGACCATGGCGGACGCAAAGACCGTCCGCCAAAAGCAATCATACAGATTTCCTGGCGGACGGTCCAGAGAGCATAAAATGGTGGCGGTGCCTAGCAGGCACCGTCCACCAAATCATGATGCTGGCTACAGCCGGCCTTACCATGGCGGCGATACCGCCATGGAAAGGCTGGTGGTGATTAGTTACGGAGGCCCGTTGCGGGCCCCCCTTGTGTTGGGGGGAGGTGTGGGTGCCCTGGGGGGTATCCATACCCCCTACATTTCACAGCACTACATGGCAGGCACCGTGTGGTGCCTGCCACGTAGTACAGTGAAATGCACATCCTGCCTTTTTGGCATCGCGGCGGGTGCTGCAGTCAGCAGCACCTGCCGCAATGTTAAATGGCAGGATGCGACCGCCATGGTGGCGGTCGCATCCTGATTTGGTGTGCGGGACGCCCGCATGTATGGCGGACGGTCCCGGTCTCCACCAGGATGGCGGACGGACTCCAGTCCGTCCGCCATCCTAATGACCCCCTGAGTGCGGACATAAAGATAGTAATGGTAAATGCTCTTTGTGAATTCCCAAAGTCATAAACTTAGACGTTTGGTCCAAGTTTAGACCAAACGTCGAAGTTTACCTATGTGAATCGGGCCCATAGAGATTTATACTGAGTGGTTTAATTTTTTTATAGGCTACTCACGTCTGAACTGACGGATCAGCCAGGAATCCTATGTTCCCTCACGACTTTTGCTTTTTTAATTTAATTTGTTTAACTCATTGCAGCATCTTACACTGTAGCCCAGATTTACTAAGCCTTTGGTTTGTCCTTGCTTCGTGCAAGGTGACGAAAGGACAACACAAAGGCTTTAGTACAATTTACAAAGCCACACAAGGGGCAATTTGTGCCACTTTGTGTGGCTTTCTAAAGAAATGTTACTTAGTGCAGTGGCTTGCACTAGGTTACATTACATTTGGAACTGATGGGGCATTCCATGGGTGGAGCATGAATCCACCCACGGATTTTACACAATTCAAGATTTACAAAGGTTTGTAAACCTTTGATTGTGTCAAATCAGGACACCTCACAGATGAGGGTGTAACAAGGAGAAAAAGCTTTTTTTTCTCCTCGCTATTTCCTATCTCTATGCGTGATGCATTCTGCACCACACATAGAAAGAGGAAAATGCCTCTTTGGATTGTTTTTGAGCAGGCAGGAATCCCTTCCTGCACAAATACAATTATGCCCGTAATGCAGGCACCCTTGCGCCTAAATTTGCACGGGACATCACACAAACGCAAGGAGAGAGGAGACATGCTCCTTATTTTTGTATATATGGAGCATTTCTGGTCAGCTCTTTTATGCAACGCAGAGCAGCAAATTCCTTTGCTGCACTGCATTCAGTGAAATAATATTAAATATCCCCATAGCGTGTCTTTCACTGCGCCGTCAAAATATGCATATATATATATATATATATGAAGCTTTTCCTTCTGAGGAACCTGGATCCTTGCTCAATTACTTTGATGTATTGACTGCACTTCCAAACCATGAAGTGTTTTGGTTTTCATTGTAGTAATAGAGCTTGAAATTCAATCATAAGGGACGATTGTTTGTGTTCCAATAGATAGATATCCCACATTTGATTTAGGAGAAGAAGCATCGTGTAATTGTAATTATATAATCAGCATATTATACACAGCCAGGGTTAAGCCTGTAGGTGAGCCAACGTCAAACGCCAACGTCAAAGGACCTAAAATAAATGATGCACCTTATCTTGATGTATACCATTATATTAACAGCCAACATTGCAAAAGTCAATCACCCATCTCCACAAGAAGGTGGATCGATTGTTGTTGTGAGTTTTTATGATTTGCTTCGGGTTAAACCTTTATCTGTGATATTCAAGGTCTGATAGCTTCACTTCCTCCTTTCTGACTATTGAATTCAATAGCCAGCAACAGCTGTGCTTTAAGTTACAGTTATTTTACTTGATTTTTTGTGGTTGCAACTTTGGGATTGATCATGGCAGGTTTCAGTGAACTACTGAGACCCAAGTTTTCATGGACTTGGCAACAGCATTATCTTGAAATTACAAGAAACTTTATTCACAAACAAGGGAGAATATACCCAAAGGGTATGGTACCATAATTTCGTAAGCAAAGTAGTCTGACAGAAATACTGCATCCTAAATATTATTTACAAAGATATTGCCTCATTGGAATTAATAAAAGAAAATCTACAACCAATGGGACAATATTTTTGCAAACAATATTTATGACAAGATATTCAGTTCAGTTCAAAAACTTTATTCGGCAGCTAAAAACAACAGCCATAAAAGTACAGATAAATATAGAAAAATAACAGAGAGTAAGAACATTTAATCGAATCCTCATAATACACTCAAAATAAAATCATGCACCCAGTGGGATACAGAACCAAATTATATCTAGTACATGAAGTTTATTCTCCGGTTCATAGCTTTCTAGATAAAAAAGCGATATTAAAACATACTTAAAATCATGGATCCAATTAAATACATAGTCAAAAGGACATCTAATACATAGCACTTTTCCTCCAGTTTATGGCTTTTAAAATAAAAAGAGCAACATTAAAACATATCTGATGGTCATTCAATGCAAGCAGAAACTTGAGATCTTCTTTATGAGTTCTAATATTATGTGCAATAAACAATGGTTTCAGATAATAGCGCCTAAGCTGGGAGTATAAATTGCAAAACAGCATAAAGTGCAACGTGTTTTGTTTACTTACACCGTCACATGGGCAAGGGGTCACGTATGAGGGGCAGGACCTCATGACAGGGAAAGCGACCAAGTTGTGTACAATTCCAAGTCTTTGCCTGGATAAGACGAAACGATATTGAATGTTGGTAACATGAGTTAAATAGTTTTGGAGGCCTTCCTCGAGCTCAAGAGACATGTAAAATGCTACTGTTGGCTTCAACGTCTCGATACCCATCCGATGTTCAATTCTATGTTGTAAGAAGACATCCTTAATGCTTTTCTTGGATAGGGATAACACTTGAAGAGTGTCAGACCTCACTGTTCAATTTAAAAGAGTGCTAAAAGAAGAGTGAATATATGTCAACCAAGGGATACACACAATATTGTCCAGTGCTAGACAGTTTAAAATGATAGATTTAGTAACACTGGTTTCTTCTTTAGACCAGATAGACAGCCAAAGTAAAAGCGGACTTACTCAAATCAAATCCTCCAAATACAATAAGCCAGCCTCACGGTGAGCAATCAAACTTGAGACAGAGGCTGGTAAGCAGAGTAATCGTTTCAGGAAATTATTTTCCTCTACTTGCAATGGCTTACAAGTGGCGTGGCCCCAAAGTCCCGCCCCATAAGTTGCGGTGGCCACCCCTCTTGACCTATATATCTCCACCATTTCTTTAATAGGGTGACAACACAATTTGGAGGAGAAGCTAAAAATCCCATGAGAGTTTCTTCTCATCTTTTCCTTGGCATTTAAAATCTGTTGAATCCAGGAATAAATGCTCGTGAATAAAACTTCCAGATAACAAAACAAATTACCTCTAGATATTATGGTGTTATCAATAAAAAAGGATCTACATTTGGTTGATTTGGGCCCGCAAACCATAGTAAACATTTGCGATTTGTTAATCAGCATTTTTTTAGAAGCCATGAAGTCCCCGAAAACATTCATCAATCACTACAGGCCGTCATCAGCATATAATAACACTGGTATGAGACACCCGGTGGCACACGGGACATTAGCTTGTATGGACTTCAAGGCGTTATCCACACCATTATTAAAAAGGGAAAACAACAGAGGGGTCAATACGCAACCCTATCTGATTCCTTGTCCTACTTTCAAAGATGGAGGACATTCTCCCTGTGGGCCATGACGAAATTTGCTTGATAAATCCTCGTACAAACGTGCCAGAAAATTGATAATGGTCCTAGGGGCACCCAGGGTGAGCAATGTTGTCCACAATAGGGCATGGTCAACAAGGTCAAAAGCACTACTTAAATCAAAAAACTAAGATCTAAAGAACCTGATTTGGCCCTAGTGTACTTCCATATCAGGAGGTCTAAATTAACGCACTGCTCAATAGTACCAATACCCTTTCTAAAACCAAACTGGGCTGTAGATAAGATGGAGGATTTTGGCACCCACTCCTCCATTCTCATAAGCAAGATGCTGCTCATCACTTTAACTGATGAATCTAAAAGAGATATTGGTCGATAATTTTTTGGATCTGATTGATCGCCCTTCTTATAGATAGAGATAACTATTGAAGTAGCCCATGAGGTAGGAATCGTACTGACAACTACTGCATTGAACAGAATGGGACCCCATAGTTCAATTGCTGCTTTAAAGGCATCCACAGGTACCCGATCGGGCCCAGGAAACCTACTGCTGGCGCTATCATGCAGAGCTCGAGTGACTTCATCCAAGGTAATGTCTAATGGAAGGTAGCCCCAGCTACTCCTCTCCACACACCCCGCAAGACCATGAATCTCGCTGCTTTGTGCACAAAGCAGGAAATACAAGAACTGAACTCTGAGAGATCGTCATCGATATTACTATCAAATGATATTTTTGCTAAACTCTTGACAGAACATCATCTGTTTCAAAGCATCCAAGGGTGCACATCATTCTGGTAGAGAGCTGAGGAGAGCCATGGTGCAACCATTAGCTTTATGGCAGAGCTTCAGAGTGCTTCCTCCACCATGTAATGTGTAACATTTGCGTGTTTGGCCACTTGACCCGCCTCCCTTGACCTGTATGTACATAGCTATCAATCATGCAGCAGGTGCAGTGGTGTGAGTGGGGGGACTTTACACCCCAATTATGATAGCTTTTCACTCCCAAATCAAAAAGTGATGGAGGCCTGTTTCCATGTTTGCCTCTGGGCCCAGGGCACTGTTGGTACACCACTGTTCGTTTGTGCTAAATACTGTCAAGACTATCACAGGTACTGGGCTCCTGCATTCCACTGAGGGTGATGTAATACAGGTTTAGCCTCGCTGGCTGACATCTAGGGCGTTTGGTATTTTGACGCCCAAGCAACTAGGCGGATGATCGCCTATGCCTTTATATGACAACAAATACTGATAATTCTGTTAGGAAAATATATTACAATTAATCACATAATGAACAACTATATGTACCAAAGTACAAGGTTATTGAGTATTTCTTTGTGATTTACATATTAAAAGGAAGAGGTGTGATGGCATGAGATTGTGACATAATTATGCAAGTCGAGCCTGGGAAACTGTGAAACTTTATTTCCCAAAGAAATACGCTGCTTAAATATCTATTTCATACACATAGCTTCACTTTTAGAACATTTTTTGGTAAAGAGTAAATTTACTAGCGTTTACATTCAGATATAATTTATGCTAGAGTCTATCATCAATTTTGCCTTTAGCAATTTATGACAACGAAAGATTCTTGGGATTCAGAGAAAGGCAGACATGTAGCCTATAATTAATGTTAGGGAAATTTAGCAGATTAAACATGCAGATTAGATTAGACAGGGCCGAAAAGAACCTACAGGGAAATGATGGCCAAGTGTAGGCTAGAAACGTTTAACCCCTTCAGTACTAGTATCGGAGCTATGAGAACGTCCAGGACATGTGGACAGTTGCTCATACTCATCTCTAAGGAATGTCCATAGCAACGGCTTTTGTTATGTTGCATCTCGCTATACCATGTGGAACAGTCCACTGGTATTGCGATATCACAGGGGTGAGAGGCCATCTCTCCCCGAGTACGTGAATTGTTTAGTTTAGTCCGCGTACAGCGGAACGTGAATAATAAATGGCTGTGGGCACGGTCTCTGTGTCAGAGCAGAAATGCGCCAGCCGAGCACTCAACACATTGGTGTCCGTGTCTTAATTAGCACCTGGTGCGGCCGCGCGATAATAGGCCCCGACATCGCGCATTCTCCTGCATGTAATTAGCGCATTTCCGCGAGGTGGCAATTAAAGACAAACACAACATTGGCGACGAGGGTGGTTTGATGAGGAGCTCATGCGGCGGCTGCGCACGTGTTACACTGTGTGCGTAGTGCTCGTGCCGCGGTGACCTCCCCCACTCGATGTCACGCTGGGTGAGCACCCGGCCAAGTGTGAAGGGTGTATCACGGCGTGGGAAGTACAGAAGGCTTCGCAACAGTGGGCTGCACACCTGGTGAGGCGGTGTCTGCAATCTGCGTCTGGCTACATCAATGATTAAGTCCCTGAGAGCTGAAGGAGTCTGTCGTGTGGAAAGGGAGGCTCAGTGAGTAGCGCTGCTGTGGGTGACACCATCACGAGGTGTGGAAGGAGTGCGTGTGGCATTGCGCAGTGCACGTACCACGTGCTCAGTGGACAGTGAGGTGATCAGACACCCCAGTCATCATGGCTCTGTTCCCTGCGATGGAACCCTTCATTGTGGAGGGGGCACCCTCGGCTCAAGCCCCAAAATGGAAGGAGTGGGTAGAGCGAGTGCAGCTGTTCTTTGAGGCCACCCAAGTGGAGGATGAGCAGAAAAGGGTGA
Source organism: Calotriton arnoldi (assembly GCA_963921515.1). Lineage (NCBI taxonomy): Eukaryota > Metazoa > Chordata > Amphibia > Caudata > Salamandridae > Calotriton > Calotriton arnoldi. Next base: position 95,577 of record CAWUFW010020065.1, read on the forward strand.
TGATACTGCATCTGGGCGGAAAGGATGTATACAAAATAGCCAAGACGGCCAATGAAGCAGTGCCTAAGACCCACCTCACACTGATTTCTGCTTTGAATGCCCATTTCGAACCGATGGCTAACCAGGACTACGAACGGTTTATCTTCAGGCAAGCCAGACAGCAACCTGAGGAGTCGCTAGATGTGTTTCATGCAAGGCTTAAAGAGTTAGCGGCCATGTGCGGATTTCGTGATGAGGTGGAAGAGATCAGAGGCCAGATCATTCAGGGGTGTGCGTCTGCGAAGCTAAGAGAATGTATACTAGAAGAATCAGAAAAACCGTTGGCAGAGATACTTACGTTAGGGAGAACCAAAGAACTGTCGAAGGCCCGGGCGGCACACATGGAAGCGGCTTTGCAGGCCCCCGTCAAAACAGAACCAGTGAATGCAGTTACGTCCGAGGCCGGAATCAAATCCACAAAACCTCGAGAAAACAGACCACGCACATGTGGGTACTGCGGAGGTCCCTCTCACAGACCGTCAGCGTGTCCTGCAAAAGGAAAACGGTGCACAGCTTGTGGCAAGATGAATCATTTCATGAAAGTCTGCAGATCGAACAGAGGGCAAGCAATGACTCCCCAGGTGAATATGATTCCCGAAGCTCCACTGCCTGGCAGTGACATGGACGAGGATGCCCAAGAAGAACACACCGTCCATTCGGTATTCACAGTGGGGTCAGCATCCACATCCCGGAGTCCACTACCACAGTGTGAGATTAAAGTGGGGAACCACGTGACGACAGCCATTGTAAACACAGGGGCTACCATTAACATCATGTCCCAAGACACGCATAAGGAAATGAGGCAACCACCAGCTCTGACACCGGCCACCATCACAGTGTTTGCTTATGGACAGTCCAAGCCTCTGGCAATCAAAGGCAAGTTTAAAACTACCTTGGAATATGATCAGAACAAAGTGGACACGTTGATATATGTCACGGAGGAAGAACGTGAGATGCTGTTGGGTTGTAAGTCGGCAGAGGCCCTAGGGATAGTCAAATTCGCGTTTGGAATCCACCAAGAAGGGGTGAGCCAAATACTGCAAGAATTCCCCAAAGTATTTGAAGGAATTGGGTGCCTCAAGGACAAACAAGTACACCTCCATATAGATCCTTCCATACAACCCGAGGCCCTTCGACACCGGCGAGTGGCGTTCCATCTGAGGCCATTGGTCGAGAGGGAACTACAGAAACTTGAAGATGCTGGAATCATAGAGAAAGTGAAATGCCCGACTCCCTGGGTGTCACCTATTGTTGTGGCCCGAAAACCCAAACAACCAGGGGAAGTCAGAATCTGTGTGGACATGAGGATGCCAAATGCAGCAATCAAAAGAGAGCGGCACCTCACGCCGACGATCGATGATCTCGTAGGAGAACCTAGCCAGGCTTGCTGGTTTTCGAAGTTGGATTTGAGGGCTGGATACCATCAACTAGTCCTCGATGAACAATCCCGGTACATAACGACGTTTTCGACACATGTCGGATTGAGGCGTTATCGAAGATTGAGTTTCAGGATATCGAGTGCCGCTGAGGTGTTTCAGAACACCATTCGAGAGCTTCTGGCTGATCTACCCGGAGTTGTCAACGTGAGTGATGACATTTTGATCCATGCGAAGTCAATCGCTGAACACAACAGCCGACTGAGAAAAGTACTCCAAAGAATTCAAGACTCGGGTCTTACACTCCACAAGGAAAAGTGCGAGTTTCTCCAAAACAAACTACAGTTGTTTGGGTATACATTCTCCGCGGAGGGGATCGCTCCGGATCCTGAGAAGGTCAGAGACATTAAAGAAGCTCCCGCCCCAACCAACATGACGGAAATGAGCAGCTTCCTGGGCATGATCAATTATTGTGGTCACTTCATCAAAGACCTATTGTCGTTGACAATACCGTTGAGAGAACTGACCAAGGCCGTTGTCCCTTGGGGCCCTGAACAGCAGGCTGCATTTGAAAAAAACAAAGAAGCCTTGTCAAGCTCTACCACCTTGAGATATTTTGATCCTCAAATACAGACTCAAGTCGCAGTTGATGCTGGGTCAAAGGGGCTCGGAGCTGTCCTTCTGCAACAAAAGACAGATGAGGATGAGTGGGCTCCCGTTGCGTTTGCGAGCCGATCCCTGACAGACACTGAATTATGGTACTCCCAGATAGAGAAGGAGGCTATTGCCGTTCATTGGGGGTGCCGACACTTCCATTTGTATGTATACGGGAAACCATTCTTAGTCACTACCGATCACAAGCCACTCATCCCACTATTTGCTGGCACCGCGTCCAAACCACCACCTCGTATTGAGAAATGGATGCTGCAATTGCAGGACTACCATTGCAAGATTGAGTATCAACCGGGGTCCAGCAACCCTGCAGATTATTTATCCCGACATCCTCGTGCTGCCACGCAAAGTGAAATAAAGAAAGCGGAAGAAACTGAAGAATATGTGAGATATGTATCTGACCGATCACGTCCCATTCCCATCTCCATAAATGACTTGTGTCATGCCACCAGTCAAGATGCCTGCCTGCAGAAGATGTTGGAAGCTGTAAGGAGAAACGACTGGCGTCAGCTTCGGGACTCCGAGACAAGACTTACCCCAGAAGCCAGAAAAGTGATTGAAAGTCTCTACCTGGTGAGGCCAGAGCTCAGTGTCGACCCAAATGGATGCCTCCTTCGGGGTCACCGGCTGGTGATTCCTAACTCCCTGGTGGACCGCGTGGTTGGGCTTGCCCATGCCGGCCATCAAGGGATGGTGAAGACAAAAGGCAGGTTGCGGACAAAAGTTTGGTTTCCTTTCATGGATAGCAAAGTCAAGGAAGTAGTGAAGTCTTGCAAGTGGTGCCAAGCGACTAGTGAACCGAATTCTCCAGCACCCATCATAACAGAGCCGCGTCCGGAGAGCCCCTGGATGCGGGTGAGTATGGACTTTGGAAGCCTCCCTGATGGAAAACACTCCATGGTTGTCATAGATGACTACTCGAAGTATCCGGAGGTTTAACTGCTATCATCGTTGACTGCCGGAGAGGTAATCCCCAAACTAGAAAAGGTAATGGCGACCCATGGGTTGATTAAAGAAATCAGAACGGACAATGGCCCACCTTTTCAGGGTCAGGAGTTCGCAGCCTATCTGACCTCTCAAGGAATCACCCACCGAAGAGTCACCCCGAAGTGGCCCCAGGCAAAAGGAGAAGCTGAACGTTTTATGAGGACATTGAATAAGGTCATTCGCATTGCTGTCGCTAATGGAGACCTGGTTGAGCAGGCAATCTATTAGTTCCTACGTGACTACAGGCAAATGCACCACGTGACCACTGGGCGTGCTCCAGGACATCTGTCCATGGTGAGGGTTGTGACTGACTCCATTCCTCATCACCCCCAATGGACTCCTGAAGAGATTAATGACAGTGCTGTGGAGCGCCAGCAAAGGCGTGCCAATGATCATGTCAGCACCAGACGGCGAGCCAAGCCGTCGACCCTCAGAGTGGGAGATATGGTCCTGGTTCAAAATAGACATCAGGGAAGCAAGTTTCAGTTACCTTTTGAGAAGGACCCATGGCGCATCATTCGCATTCAAGGTACCCAGGTCACTGCCAAGAAGGGTCTGGAACGGATTACCCGAAATGTCTCGTTTTTCAAGAAGTACCATGAGAACGCAGACAATACACAGGAACAAGGCATGTCTGAGGGTGAGGAGCATCAATGGGAGGACTGCACTGGGAATGACTATCTCCTGCCTAGTTCCAGAGGCACGGATCTGTCTCCCAAGCCCTCCGAGGGGCACTCAAGAAATGAGGGGCCATCAGTGCCCGCCCTGGAAGTGCCACCAACTGTTTCGAGGGACGTGGTCCCGTGCCGAGGTGAATGCTCTCACTACAATCTGCGAAGTAACCCGGCAACTTCTAGTCAACTTCGAGATTTTCACTGCTGAACTGATGTTGATGTGGACTGGAAAGGCTATGGGAGGTCGTGAGTAGTTGAAGTGTATTCTCTTCCTGATAATGTGTTACAGTCCTGCAAGGTGTTTTTCTGTCTTAGTTTGTTTGTTGTTTAGGAGGAATGTTATGTTGCATCTCGCAATACCATGTAGAACAGTCCACTGGTATTGCGATATCACAGGGGTGAGAGGCCATCTCTCCCCGAGTACGTCAATTGTTTAGTTTAGTACGCGTACAGCGGAACGTGAATAATAAATGGCTGTGGGTGCGGTCTCTGCGTCAGAGCAGACACACGCCAGCCGAGCACTTAACACATTGGTGTCCGTGTCTTAATTAGCACCCGGTGCGGCCGGGCGATAATAGGCCCCGACATCGCGCATTCTCCTGCCTGTAATTAGCTCATTGCCGCGAGGCGGCAATTAAAGACAAACACAACACTTTCTCAAGTGATTGAAGTAAAAGAATCTCTCTTGCTATGACACTCATTGCTGCCAAGGTTTCAGATTACTATGTGTGACATTTTCATAATTTCAGTGTAATTATGAGTGACATTTCAACAACTATGAGTAACACTTTCTCGCAAGCAATGAAGACAAGGGAAACATAAATATCAGAAATAACAAACATGACCAGCAGCTCCCACCCATACACAGATGTAGCCTGTGGTTAACTTTAAAGGTATTGTTAAGTTTTTCCGACCTCAATGTTATAAGCAACAGCCTTTAACTGACTGTAGGATGTGACCAGCTGCAAAGATGAACTGTACTTTTCAATTCAACTTTAAACTTAAAATTATGAAGTCGCAAGCATGACTGAAAAATCTATATTTTCGCAACAGACACAAAAGCTAAAATGAGCCCCTCCCTCAGTTGAGCCAGTACCGGCAGCACATCAGAGAGCTGGGGCCTGAGAAATCACTGCCTACGCATTAGCATTGAATATCTCGGTATTCAGAATTAAAGCAGATTGAATATTTTAGCTGCTCTATCTTTGCCCGCAGATACTGACAACCCAAGGAGGTTTCCGTTACACTCTCAAAGACGACACCCGGTTCCCACACAATACATCAAAAACATCTGCTGAAAGAAAGTATTTCTTCGAACGCCTGCCCCTATAGTAGCTGCACGCTTTTCCGACAGGGCTCGTTAAGCAGTGCAATTAAATCAATAGCTGAGCACTGCCCCCAGGGTCTGGTGTGCGGCCCTGTACTCACCCAGCACCTACCACGCAGTCAAAAAACGGGTCCTGCAGAGAACTCACTGGTAACTTCCTTTTCAAGCGACTCCATCGGAAGAGCAGGGCGTGACCACGGGAAAGGAGAAGGCCAGGGGACAGCAGCACAGCGAGGATGCTGCAGAGGAAGCGGGAGAATGGCACAAGCACCCCTGCAGCTCTTGCTTACTACTACCGCCAAATTGCCAGGCAAACTTTACAGCAATGAAATTACAGCATGGAAGGTGTTTACTTAATGAAAACAAATACTGCCGCTCACTCGGGCAGCACTTACTAATGATTCAGGCGCCACAGCCCAGTGGGCTGGGGTCAAGTTGCATGGCCAGTGTGGGATCTCAACCTAATCCCCTTTCCCCACCCCCGCAGCGTTTGACTCTCACCCTCCACTGACCTTAGCCTAATTAACTCTAACAAGCCGTGACCGGCCAGGCACTGACTTTGACGTCAGTTATACTCGTGTATTGGGGCTAGGGGTTTCTAGCTTGGATACATCGTTGTAGAGACAGAGCAGTACTCGCAGAGTTGCGAGCTGCCAGACCCTTAACTTGCCGGGAGCAGCGCGCACCGCGCTACTGCTGCTCACACAGTCATGGCATAGTGCATTATAGCAGCGCTCTTCATTGACGGCTGAGCATCGCTATAATGTGTGACTAATGCATTTCAGTGCGGTGATGCGGATTTAGAAAGGGTTAATTCGCTATCAAGCCACAATACTCCCAGAGGTGAGCAATTTCAAGGTAACATCAGGGAGAACACGGGCAGTATCTATCTATTTATTTGATGTGCAATAATATCATGTTGGTTACAAGAAAGATATAGAAATACCAATAGAAGTGCATACAATGTGGGAACTTCGGTATATTGTAGAGGACAAATAGAAAATAAGCTTTTGTTAACATGACGATTACATCGTTATAAGATGGCCGCCGCACTGAACACATCGGTTATGCGACGGTAAAAAGCCTATTCTAGTAATAGCAGGTATAATATAATGATCCAGAGCGACAGTATATGGTTCTAGTATAAATAGTATAACTTGATATTTTTATATTGACAATGATAGGACTCGTTTCAAAAATAATTTGTAGAATTTAATAATTGTAATTTTAAAGCGCCAACATCGCGAACATAATAAGGGTAACAGTTATGAATATACATGTATTTGTAGAAGGCCTGATACCGCGCATAAATCACAAACAAATAAATTAACTTTTGTGGTAACAACACCGGAGTATTACTTCAAGATGGTCGCCATACCAAACACTATGAAAAGACAGTCAGGATAGAAGCCTAGTTCAGTTATAGGGCGGTCCGTAGCGAAAGAGTCGTTTGTTTATTTATTTCATTCTGAATGATGTTTAAGTTTAAAAACGAAACGAAACAAAGCAAATCGGTTTGCTGCTGTTATCGCTACCGCGCCGCTTTGCAATAACTATTGGGGAATAATCATGACTTGCGAGTTCCTTAAAATATACTAGAAATAAATGGAACGATAATACAGAGATACAGGACATAAGCTTTTTTAATACCATAAACATACTAGAAGAGGAGTATCGCCCAATAATTTAAGATTAAAGGGCATCTGCAATATAGTGGCATTAGTTCGAAACATATTATAAGATGGCCGCCCCAGTTTGGCCGACATACAGGGCATGTAAATCAACGCTATGTGGGTCGCTTGTCAGGTGGTCCTAATTGGGTAATTATGACCCAATGAGAAGGAGGATAAAAGGAGCCTGAAAACAACACTGTTGTCAGACTTGAATCGGCAGGCCAGCAAGACGGATGCTTGCTTTTCAGTTGAATACTTGGTAAGTGACTCTACCCCGAAAATGCTAGCTTTAATTTAGATAGAATTAGGGTAGGCTAAAATTAATATTTATTTAATTAAAGAATTCTTTTGGTTTAAAAATAGAATGGTTTGGCTCAATTTAATTAAATCAGAGCACTGCTAGCCATAGAAGAAAGTTAAACTTGTGAGTTTTTGTCCATATTTTAAAGGGCATTGTCATGTTGCTTTTATAGATATATTCTGGACCAGAATTATAAATAACTGGAACCAGCACGCCAAAAGAAAGAAAAAAGTGGGTGGATTCACTAAACAAGGTCTTACTTTGAGGTGAGAGAAGGAGAACTTGATTTGTATATGTTAATCTTAATGATAGGAAATTTTTATCACAATCTATAATAAGCAATATTAAAAACTTTTTGCAGATTATACTATACGTATCTTGATCTAAGATGGATCCGACAGTGGAAAAGTTACTTGCGATTGGTCCTATTAAAGTGTTATCGATCAAGGTAAGCCACACTATAAACTTGTGGTTTAATTTCAAAGTGACCCTAAGTAAAGGCAACTTTGAATGTGAAACGTTAGTTCCTGTAAAGGTCTTTTTGAATTTAAAAAAAATGTTTTAAACACGTCTGTGTATCCTTTTTAGGCATCACAATAATCCTTGAATGAATTTATAGGAACAGTAAGGAGAGAGATAAATCAAAAGCAAGGCTTTTCTAAAGAAAATTAAACTGGTGAGTCTCCTCATGCGACCCTATACTTGTAATGGGAGAATACACCTATAGAGGGTTTGATTTTAATGAAATGCTTTTCCCTCATAGTACAACTCAGCCTTTCCGACTCTGAGAAAATTAGACGAGACGTCCATCCATTTTTTGAGAAAAGTAAAAGGGTTTTTTCCATTACCTAACAGGTATGAAACGGATACATCAATTATATGATAGAGATCCGTTGTATTGTACGATAATGTTTATCTATAAAATTAATAATCTTTATTTTAAACCAATTAGCTTAATCTTGAATATTAAAGGCCCATGCTTTCGGTCCATGCGGACTTATTCCCAGGTTGCTAAATATAATTATGATCTATGTAACAAAGGAATGTTTCTAGCATTTTTGTATCTAATAGAGTCTCTTACATTTTATTCAGATTTTTAACATTTGAACTATTGTCCTGAAGAAGGTGTCGATCCACCTTAGCACCGAAACGCCGCGTCGACAGTTGTTCTTTATTCATTATGCATATTGTTTTCTTTTTAAAAATGTGATAAGTATGTGGTTTTAAATATGTTTTTTTTAACTTTGTATGTATCAATTCAACAAAACATGTTTTCTGAATAAAAAATTAATTGATAGAACATTCCTTTGAATCTGTATGTCTAATTTGAAATCGCTTATACTGTGTATTGTAATGTATATTAACATATAAATTTAGCAACCTGGCAATTTTGTCTTACTATTTCTTTAGAGTGTGGCCTCTTTTCAACCAAGTTAACCAATCTGGTCAGAGGATATAATCCTCTCGTTTTTTATAACAGGAGGAGAAGGGAACTTTGTTTTTTTTGTTCTAGTGTCTATACCCATCCCTTTTCCAAGAATAAGGGTATCTCCCAAAAATTGTTTGAGTTGGTGATGCGGATCACCACACTGAAATGCGTTAGACTAACGCCTGATGCGTGGCACTTGGCAGGACTGGACACTCTGGCCCTAATTATGAGGCAGCCAGAGTGGAATTAAAATTCGCGGAGGTCCTCTGTTCCTGCATCCCGTTTTCCTGAAAGTTGGAACACTAGACCTGATTTTACTGGGAAGTAATTCTACCTGGAAACATTACAAGAGGCTTTGGCTGAAGGGAGGAGGTAAATTTAGGCGTTAAACCACATAGAATTGGGAATTCTGTATGGTTTTATGACTGGTAAATATGGTCCCACGTGGTAATTGCACCGTGTTGGTGCGGTGTTACCTCATGGTAACATGAATTTTGCATGCAGAGTTTGGACCCTGCAGGCATTCATCAGAATCTCTGATGACGTCTTGGAGAAGTTGCAAGGCCTTTGCAAGGCTGCAGGCAATTGGCAGCAGAGATAATTGGTATCCCTTTAAATATTTTTTAAGCATTTACAACTGGACCTTTTAGGTGTAACTTATATGTGCTGAAAGTGTGGGACCAGCATATACAAATGTTTATGAATGCACACACCTTAGTGGCTGTTTTCCATATTAGCATAAGAAATCCCTGATTATTATGCAGACACTTCACTGGGATCTCCTACAATTGTGAGACGGGGGATCAGTTAAAGGAGGTGAGTTACACTTAAGTAGTTACACATATTTCACAGACTGAGTCCTATTCTTATAGGTTTGAAAAGCGCTGCAGAAATGTAATTTGATTTTATGTCCTGCTAGTGCCATCGTCACAAAAATGAGTGCTTGGTGGTAGGTTCCAGGGTGGAACAGATGTGTTTCTTGACACATTTCGAATTCACAAATGAACATGACAGGGTGTGCAGTTGCCACTCATTCAGTTTCCATGCACCATTTCTGCCTGGTGCTAGGAAATGCATAATGCTGACCAATGATCTGCTGCCTGCCACTAAAGCTGACCCCTTGTTTTACACTTCTTATGTAAGTCAAAATGTGTGGAAACCATAAATACATTTATAACTGTAACATAGTGGCAAAAAATGTAGTTCAGTGTACTGAGTTGCACAAGCCTTTAAGGCTCATACAGGTTAATACTGCACTCATGAGTGATGTGGGTGGTAGTCAGGAGCCGGCTGAAAGAGGATTACTGGCGTCCCTATGCCCACATATAAAGCATATGAAAATGGTGGGCACCTGATCACTGATGTAAGAAAGGAAATCCAGCATGCTAAAACCCTTTCCCTACTTTATAGATCCAGTTAGCGAATCTGAAGCAGCATCTTAAAGAACCCAGGGCCATATGCACAAAATATTTTTGGGGGTCACGAACCTGTTTGTGACTGCAAAAAAAGCATTTTGGAATGTACAAAAGCCAACATGCGATTCTGTAACTTGTTACTGAATCGCAATTTGGCTTTGCGAATCGGTATTTGGAAGGGGCGAGTTTGGGGCATCACTTCCAAATACCGATTCACGGTGGTATGTATTAATGTTTTGTGACCCAATTCTGGTTGCAAAACATTCATATTTTATCGACACCTAGAATCTCAATCCTTGACCTGAGAGCTGCTATTGCAACGGGATGCGCTGTTTTCGCAGTGCATACGGATGGGTGGATAATCTCCACTAATTGGTGCATCTCTGATCGTGATTTGCATATCGATGTCGTTCGCTTCAATCGGACAATAACGCCTACATGTCGTTTTTTATTTCATCGCCAATTGGGAACTCGCCTATATTTATTCTTCATGTTTAGGACTGCCAATTAACACAGTCCTTTGCAGAAGCCTCATTTCGGCATACAATTTGGAACTGCGCCGGGGACTCTGGCGTCATTTATTTTGAATTGACATAGGCGTCTGACGCATTTACTGCCCTGAAGAAGTCCAATTTTAAATGGACGAAACGCGTTGGCTGATGTTTTTTATGAACTGAACGCAATAAAATAAAGGAAGAAACTACAACCTACGGACTGTATAGACACCGTTTTTTAAAAGGAAGTGTCATATTACACTGTTTTTCTGACATTGTCTGAGTTAATTAGTTTGTCTGCATGTGGTGCAGCTCCAACTGTGTATTGTTCACCTAGAAGGAGATGGTAACCCTTTCGCAAATGAGAAGGGCAAAATCAAAGGAACAGCTTCACCTTTGAGACTGTAAAAAATATAAAAATGAAACTTAAAAGTTGAATTTTTTTTTTAAATGCATCCTTTTTCCTTTAAGGGAAATGGGCTGCATTTAAAAAAACATTGCTTTATTTAAAAGCAATCACAGACATGCTGGTCTGCTGACCCCAGTCGGCCACCATCACTGAGATGGCAGCGATTTCTAGTGGGTAACAAATTGTGAACTACCAAATTATTATTCATGATGTAGGTCGGTTTGCGACCCCACTAGGAATCGCTATTTTAAGTATACACTTCAGTACATTAGGAATTGCGCTTTCCTAATTGCAATTCGAGAAGAATTGCAATTTGGAAATCGTAATTCCTAATTTTGACATGTGGACCACAGTTCGAAATATGTCAATCAGTAAAGATTGTGTTCAGCATTATTAAAACTAAAAAGGAGTAGTGAAGGAAACACGATTTTGAAAAGCTTGCAGGTTTCTATTTTAGTAGTCACAATCATGGATCAGAATATTGTGTACAGAACTATTACATGGTTTTAGTCCTGACCTCCTTGACGTTGTATTTCCCCAGACTTTTTTGCCATCACCCCCATTTTTTGCTGAACTCGTTTTTGTTGGCATAAGAAGTCTGTGCACTTTACTCCCTCTATCCAGAGGTACAATGCTTGGTATAATTGGCGTACACAGACAATTGGCTCATTTAATTTACTTGTAAGTCCCCAGTAAATGGTACTACATGTACCCAGTGACTGTAAATTTAATTCTACAAGTCGGATTTAGCACTCATAGTACTACAGCCTAAAGTAGCACTGTAAAACACCTCAGCCCTGCCACTGATGTATTTAAAATTTCGCCCATATCCCTAAACCTAAAGTTCACAGTTGTGATAGATGAGTGATGTATACATGAGAAGTCACAATAACAAACTGGAATAAATCAAATGTATTTTTTCGACATGTCTGCATTTATAATTAACAGAGAATGACTCGTATACAGTACATTTTTTAATGCAGGTAAGCTTTGGATTCACAGTGTGATAAACTGGTATCTTCCATCATTGATACTGCCTTGAACACTTCAAGCGCCACTTGAAATTTTTACTGACAGAAAAATAAGCTTCACATTAAGTGTAACTTAAATCCAGGTAGGCTTAGGATGCATTTAGTCAATGTAGTAATTAAATACCACTTTCATGCACTGTTGACCCTTTTACAAGTAGGTAGAAACATACACATATTGATTTTCATGCTGAAAACGTGCTAAGCTCCACTGAGAGTGCTCGGTAAATTTTGAGCGAGATATGCTAGGAAACCTGGGCAACATCATACATAGCTGTGATTATTAGGCCTGGGCGGTAAATTCCGTTCCGCTCGCGGAATTTGCGGAATTTGGGTAATTTCGCGTTCCGCGGAGAACGCGAAATTGCCGAAAATTCCGCAATCCGCGATTTCGCGGAGTTTTTTGCTTGTTCGCGCTTTCAAAATGCGTGTTCGCGAGATATTTCTCCCCGAGCACGCAAACAGCGTTCGCGAACAGGAAAAAAGCATCGCGAACGGGCGGAACAAGCAATTCCGCGTGTTCGCGGAACTTTTGCGTGCTCGCGGAGATTTTTTACCGTTTCGCGGAGCTTTGCGTAGCGCGACTACGCAAATTCCGCCCACCCCTAGTGATTATCCAGCAGCCAGTCCAAAATGTTCATTTGTTTCAATGCTGAAAAACAAAGCGAGAAAGAGCGAGAAAAAATACAGGAGAGAGAAAATAGCTTAGGGGCTTGTGAGATAAAGTTCAGGCTGCAGAAAGATGGGAACATTTTGTTTGGTAATTCATCACGGACAGTCAACGTTAAACTCATTATATGCTCACGATTTGATGATAACATGACCTAACCAGCTTTCATTACAGTAAATTAGCAAAGTCTGGATAAGCAGCTGTGATTCACATACTGCACCATTTCACTGTTTGCGATCCAGGCAGCAAATGACTTTCTAAAGGAAGAGTGGAAAACTCAGCACATTTTGCTTCTCTCCAAGGGAAAAACACAAATAACCAACTTACTAGCTGCATCAGAAATCTTTGTGTGCCTTTACTATATCAGCAGTACTAATACACAAGAGGAACCCCAAGGATCACTAAGGACTTGGAGTAATCAAGTATGTGTGTGAACAATGATCCCTAATAGAAAAGTACAAAATTGATAATAGCAGCCAAATGGCAGTTTAATTCACTATATATAAAAAAAAAACGGCGAAGTGAGTACCAGTGAAAACATGCTCGGTCCTCTCTTAAGCATAATACACACGTGTGAATAAAGTAATCGGTGTGCGTATTATATTATAAAGAACAGCGCAGTCCCTTTAGTTTAAAATACTGCGGGCATATTTATGACCTTTGTGGCGCAGGGCAGAGCTGCAAGTCTCCTTGCTGCGCTGTCCTGTGTCACAGGGAAAGGGCAGAAATGTTCCGTATTTATCCAATATGGCGCATTCCAGTCCTTTTCCCTTGCGCTATTGTAGTTTTGGCAGCCTAGCGCCAATGCAGGGACCCTTGCACCATGGTGCAAGGGTGCCTGTGTTGCAGGCAGGATTGTTTTAGTGCAGGAAGGGGCAGCTTCCTGCACAAAGACTATTCTGAGAGGCTTTTTCCTCTTTCTTTGTGTGCTGCAGAATGCAGCACACATAGAAAGAGGAAAAAACAAGGAGAAATAAAGATATTTGTCCCTGTTATGTCCCTCCTGGGAAGGCGTAAGATTTTGGCGCATTCCCAGATTTACAAGGCCTTGTAAATCTTGGAATGTTTCAAAATCCATGGGAGTTGCATGGGAACACCCACCACAGTGCCCATGGAATGCCTACCAGGGCAGAGTGGCACAACACAACAATTTGCGCTGTGTTGCGCTACTCTAGATTTATGAGGCCAGTCAGAGCCATGCAAAGTAGCTTTGTGTGACTTCATGAATCTGACTTAGAGGCTTGCATCATGCGTGTACCACATTGCATGGTGCAAACGTGATGCAAGCCTCCCATAAATATGCCTCTAAATATTTAGGTTCTCTTTTGGAAATGTGGGATCATCATCAGGGGAAACATCCATTACAACGCAGTCATTACAACGACCTACATTCACAACGCAACTGTTACAACGCAACTGCCTTTACATCGCATGCCATTACAATGCATGCCATTACAATGCATGTCACTACAATGCATACCATTACAACGCATGCCATTACAACGCATGCCATTACAGCGCATTATAAGTTAAGTAATGGAGATTTTTTTAGTACTAGGGTGGGTATGGGTGTTGGGGTACATGGGAATAGTAATTTTTACCCCTACGCTATCCAACACTTTCCTTACTGTTGCACTCACTGGAGTGGGAATAGTAATTTTTACCCCTACACTATCCAACACTTACCCTACTGTTGCACTCAGTGGAGTGGGAATAGTAATTTTTACCCCTACACTATCCAACACTTACCCTACTGTTGCCCTAAAAGTATTGTGCGTTGTAATGGTATGCATTGTAATGGTATGCGTTGTAATGGAATGAGTTGTAATGGTAGTTTTTTTAAATGCGTTGTAATGGCATGCTTTGTAAAATCATGCAATGTATTGGTAGTTGCGATGTAAAGACTGCGTTGTAAAAGCATGCGTTGTAATTGCATACGTTGTAACATCATATATTCAGCCCAAACCATCAAATGGAAAAGAGCTGAGAGCAACTGTCATGGTGGCCTGCTATGACAGAGCCCTGCAGGAAAAGTGGCCTTAATAAGGCTGATGGAAGCCTGAGAAGGGCTGAAGTCAGGGCTGCCATCAGGAGGAGAGTGATGTGGGACCCTTGAATGGGTAGGTATTAATGAGCCAAATGCAGGAAAGAACGACAGGAGCTGCCAGTGCATGGCTCTTGAAGTGCCTAGCAGGTTGGTGTGGCAGGAGTGATGCTCACATGGAAATCACTTTCCATTGGAAGAGTGTTTTTAGGTTTGATACCATCTTTCATGCAGTTTGACGAAGATATATAAAAAGTTCATCCACCGCAGCTCATTCCTTGAAAGTTTCAGGCTGATTTGTCTAGCATGGTCCAAGAAAAAGGGGAATTCCAAAATATTGATCTACCATGTTAATTTTCTCAAGAACGTTTTAAAGCAGCTATAGAAAAAAGGGCTGCTCAGAATCAAACCAAATGTGGCACACCGACGGCGCAAGGGACTTGTAAATAAGCCCCTGTGGCTAGAAATAATAAATATAGGCAGTAAGTCTATAGCCTAGACCTTTTTGGAACAATCAATACAGAATTTACAGGTGGATGCGCTGCGGGCAGCCCCTGCCCATGTCATAACCTTTAAAAAAGTTAATTAGCAAAGTGGTGCACATGAAGTCGTAACAGGCGGACAAACAAAAGTTAGCCCTTCATTTGCAGGGATAAGGAAAAGCACCAATGCACTTTGTAGGCTGTGTCAATCTTATATCGAAACTATTGTTCACATAGTCTGCATTTGCCCAGTGATGATGCAAGTACGGCGTGCATTACTACAACCTCACTTCTGGCTCCTGGAGATACGTTCTTGCAGACAAGCAGTAATGGCCTGCCTCAAAGTAGAGCACTCTATACTGGCAGCAAGATTTGGGAAAGACATGCAGTCAGTTTAAAAACTACTGAGCACCACATCTTGTGAATGAGAGCTAACTGCAGAGGGGTGGCCCAATTGACTTAGAAACCAATAGGCTGGCACTATGCACTTTATTTTTCTCAACATCACTTGTGATGAATCGGACCATTCGATCTGATGTCTAGAAGATTGCGATGACTGTTTTTGAGGCATTTTTGATGACTCAATTGTCAGTAAAGAATTTGATATTTTTTAACGAAGAATTATTCTTAGCCTGTGTTGAAGGACTGAGATAACTGTTTTACTTCTTTTATACCCTGTTTAACAAATCCTGATTTGTATATGCTGAATGCTTGATCTTGTTGCATGTGTGGTTTTAATTAACTAAGACATAAATGAACTTGATTTGCCTTTAGTGACCAATGTACTGGCCTCTCACCTGAATGGGCAGGCTATATTGGCTCCATTTTCTGTTTTCCGACAGCCTTGGTACAATGCTATTTTAAATATACTTGCACATGTTTTTAACAGTGTTGGCACTTCGGCAGTTTCACGTTGAATCTGTTTTTCATTAAATTTTGACAGTACTGGTTGTAGGTTTTAAACTTTTTGTGTAATGTCTTTTACTATGCTAGCAGTTCTGCAAAGGTTTTAATTAATTATTGTTAGAAATGGGGTTTCTGGTTGGCTAGGGTATTTACCTCACACACACTCACACCAGTAACACACTAGGCACACCACAAAAAGAGACTCCACACAAGGGTAAATAAAAATATCCTTTGTATTGTTCATAAAACACTTTAGACCACAATCACATATATCACTGTGCCACTAGGCACTTGTCATGACGACACATAGATTACACGATCACTTTGCCAATCAGGCAATTGTCATAACAACACAAGCACTAAAATAAATACTTGTAGAGTGCACACATTGTAAATCCACCATCACTGGGAATTATCCTGCAGCTCCTGCACATAACATTTTAGGGAATACAATGCGGCCAATTATGCACAGGTACATAACATGCAGTTTAGGTCACACCTAAATCATAATTAGGGCATGAAATACAGTGACAACATCACATCAGGGAATCATATCCTCCCAATATCATCATGACGACATAGGGTACAATATCCCTGCACTCCTGCTCCACTTTGCAAGGTCACTCCAACTAAACACATAGGGCACCGGTCCTCAGTCATGCTTTTTATGGCCTCGGTGCCCCCCCAGGTATGTACCAACACAGGGCACGCAATGCCTATCTCTGTGAAGCAACCTCGCTGGGGACCCCTTCGTGGATCGAGCACACAGCAGTTGCCCATGAGCCCGCATGGTGCTGCTACCCAAAGGGCAGTACCTTTATCACGAATGCAGAGAGTTTCTTTGGTGGGGGCCTCCGTCAAGGCTCCACCCCGCAATGTCCCCACATGGGACAAGTGCCCCCGTTGTGTGAGCTGAAGCAGCTGCCCGTGATCGTGCGGCGCAGCTGTGAGGGTCCTCCAGGCGTAAGCCACCCACTCTCCACAGACACAAAGTAGTAGGCAACTGGGAAGGCCTCTCTGGGCCCTCCCCCTCTGTTAGAGCTTTCACGCAGCCGCCCGCGAGTCTGTGGCACCACGGGAGCGAGGTCTGGCGGCCTGAACCCAGGTGCGGGGCCTTGCTGGTCTTGAGCCCTCACAGGGCTCCCGGCCTCACCTTGCTACTGGCAGCCGCAGACGACTCCTGGTGTCTCTCTCCTCGGTACCGGCCGGCTCCTCCTGCAGCCACTTCCACAATGGAGTGTAGTCACGCTGGTTCGGGGGCTGGGCGTGGCTACCAGGTCCAGCATTGTTGGGGCTCACGCTGCACGGCCCTCGGCAATCCCCCTCCATCGGAGCAGTTTCTCCTGTGGTTGTGAGCCACACCTGAACTGACACTGCTGCAGCTGGAGTCTGCGAGGCTCTGGCTTCGTCGGGGTTGCCAGGTGACTCCAATAATTCTTTTGTGCATGACCGTGCTCCCACCGGGGGATCCTCTGTGCACACGGTGCTGGTGCAGCGAGTGAGGGCACAGCCCGAGACGGCCCCAGCAGCGACACTGCAAGCCCAATGCCCATAGAGGTCCCTGTTATGCTAGAGGCACAGGGAGGCCTTTCAGCAGCCAAAGCTGCAGCACTTCACTTTTAGGCTCTGAGAATGACGAGGGAAGCACCCTCCAGCACTCCATACATGCTGTTAAAGAAATCACAGGGTGAAAAGCACAGCGCTCACCACCCGCTGTTTCAAATCACACAGGGCAAACCACACAGCCCTAGGAGATCACTGTGGGTACCAACACAGGGCGCAGGCAGGCCAGCACAAGGGTGTATGTCACAACAGTGGCAGTCCTTTTCTCCAACCAGCAGGCAGCAGGTCAGCACTCTGAGCAATCAAGTCCAGTGGTGGTTCCTTCTGGCAGTCTGTAGAGCCAGAAGCATCTGTTACAGTCCCACGCAGTGTCTCCATTGTGGGGTCACAGCCCCTGTACTTACAGGTAGAATTTCTTTGTTTTGGGGGGCACTTCAAACACAGTACAGAAGTGCACAACACCCCCATTTACATCCCAGGTCCTTGCCCCAGACACACCACAGGGGGGTGGAGATAGCATTGTCAAAGGCAGGCACAGCACTATTCAGGTGCAGGTGCAACTCCTCCCACCACTCTAAATGCAGACCAGGCCCATTCAGGTGCAAGGGAAACTCCTCCCGCTACTCTAAATGAAGCCAAGATCTATTCAGCCTAGCGCTGAGTCACCCATGAAAGGCAGGACCCACCTCTTCCCCCCTTGTGACTGTCTAGAGTGAATGCACATCCCCTCTCTCCTGTCAGTCAAAACCATACGGTGAATACACATCCAGACAGGGCTCAAAGACACATAAGCACACAGAACTGCCCACTTCTAAAAGTGGCATTTCTAAAATAGTAATGACAAATCCGCTTTCACCAATAAGCAGGAATTACCACTAAAGCACATATCAGGGAATCCCCAATGCAAACCTACGAGAGGGCAGCCTCACAGCAGTAAGAAACCAAATAGGCTGTTTGTCACTACTAGGACGTACCACACAGTTAAGGCACATTTTACTTACACCACACCCTGCCCATAGGGCTAGCTAGTGCCTACCTTAGTTGTGACATATGTAGTAAAAGGGGAGTTTCAGACGTGGCAAACACTTACTGCGGCAGTAAACTGTGCGCGCAGGCCCTGTAGGGGCAGAGGCCTGTGACCAGTTTGAAAGGCTACTTTGGTTGGTGGCGCAACAGCGCTGCAAGCCCAGTAGTAGCATTTAATTTACAGGCCCTGGGTATATGGGATAACACTGTACAAGGGACTTACAGGTAAATTAAATATGCCAAACAGGTATAGACCAATCTTACCAAGTGTACAAGGGAGAGCACATGCACTTTAGCACTGAACAGAAGTGGTAAAATGCCCAGAGTCATAAAACCAACAACAAAAAATCAGAAAAAATACAGAAGGAAGGCAAAACGTTCTGGGATGACCCTGCAAAAAATCCAACAATTATGCAATAAATATTCTGACACTGATAAAATGGATTACAATATGATCCTCGAAACTGCAGACAAAGGGGCTGATTACGATGGCGGAATGATCGCCACCGCCGCGCCGGCGGTGAGGTCCGCCGGCCCTGCGGACCGCGATTCTCCGACCGCCGGATCACGATGGTGGTGGCATCCAGACCGCGGCGGAGGCAAAGCCTGTCTGCCACGGAACCGCCACAGGCAATCATTACGATTGCCTGGCGGAGCAGTCAGCATGCTTACAATGGTGGCGTAGCCTAGCAGGCTCCGTCCGCCAAATTACGATGCTTGCGGAAGCCAGCCTTTCCGTGGTGGTTGAACCGCCATTGAGAGGCTGGCGGGGATTGATTTCGGGGGCCTGTTGCGGGCCCCCCTGGTGTTGGGGGGAGGTTTAGGTGCACTGGGGGGGTAACCATGGTACCCCCCTGTATTTCACTGCACCATGTGGCAGGCACAGTGTAGTGCCTGCCACGTAGTGCAGTGAAATGCACAACATGCTCTTTTTGACATCGCGGCGGTGCTGCTGTCAGCATTCACCGCCGCAATGTTAACGGTGCAGAATCTGACCGCAGCGGTGGCGGTCCCATCCTAATCGGATAGGCGGGACCGCCGCATGCATGGCGGACGGTCCCAAACACCGCTACGATGGTGGGCAGATCAGGTCCGCCCGCCATCGTAATGAGCCCCAAAGTGTCTTGCTGGATGCTTCTAGTAAACTGTTTGCCACAAGTTTACTAGAACATTTAAAGGCATGGGTTCAGAAAAAGACTTCATCCCTGTAGAACAGTCTGGATTCAGAACGAATTCATTTTCCTTCCATAAAATTGCTTTATTCAATGCAATATTTGATAAATAGGTTTTGTTGGGACATCAGACTGTCTATGTGGCCTTTATTGACTTTCCCCTACATTTGACCATATAGACAGACCTATTCTCTGGTAGAAATTGGTAGCTCCAGATATTTATAGGGACATTTTAAGTTTGTTTATCGAATTACATTCTGAAACCTGGTGTAGGATTCTAATGGGAGCAGAAAGAGGTCTTTTTCGTCATATTCCAATTGAGAATGGTCCAAAGCTAGGGGTGGGCAGGACTCACAGAGTTTCACTCAAAGGAATTCTGTGGAGTTACATAAAAACGCTGTGAGATTCCGTGAAGTTCTGCCAATGGGTGAAAAATATGCCCCTTGCACTGCTCTCACACTAATTTTGTGGTGGTAGCGGGGCAGTGCTGAAAAATCAGCGTGATGTGCACTCTGCAGTGCCAAGAGCTGGCCAAAGCAGGGCTGTCTCCTCGCCCCTCCTTTTTGCTCTTATTGTACTTATCATTTGATTTTCCAGAAAGCTTACTTACTAATTATACAACTTGCCCATCAAGAGAAAGATCTCACCTGCACATGTTAGTGCATGGAGACAACATTAGACCTTTCAATGTAACCCCTAATGGCTTACAACATACATTGAATGCACTTCAGCATTATAATGATTTACATTTCTGAAAACTTGACATTGTTAAAAGTAAAATCATAATTTTTTTAAAAAGGACATTGAAATACTGCTAATTAGTAGTATCTAGTTTGAGCAGTTCTCAACATATAAATCATGTGTCCTCCAAAACATAGAGCATGGATGAGATATGGGTATGCTATTCAAGTCTTAGGGATGAGGACATTGTTTACAACTTTTTGTTTTATTTTTTAATTATTTTATTTATTGAGTTTTGCTGCAAGAAATTAACAAAAACGAAAAAACAGCCACAGTATACAACCATGATGTTCTGACCATGTTTCTAGATGCAAGTATAAAGACTTTAGGACTGTACAGACTGTAAAATAGTATATGATTCGTTTGAAGCAATACATACCCTTGCATGGGCATCTGTAGATTCTTGATCAAAGATAGGCAAGGTAGGATTTTCACATAGTGGTGGCAAGTATTACAAATAACAGTTGACTATATAAAGGGGGGCCCAAAGAGCACGTTCATAAATTAGTCAATCACCGTAGCCCATTCCATTTCACTCAGACACATTCGACTCCTTTCCGGCTAAGTAACTTTGATATAAGCCCCAGAAACTTTTGGGGCGGTTCTGAGGGGGGAGTAGTTCACTGTATAGTTCAGCCTGCGTATTGCAATATATCAGGTCTTTAGACCAATCAGCAATAGTAGGCGCTGGTGCGCGGGTCCATCGCTTAGCTATTCTGTGCTTTGCTATCAGTAAGCCCATGTCAACTAAGCGGCGTGCATCCTTCTGTAGCTGTCTAGAGTGACCTAAGAGGGCCAATAAGGGGTCTGGAGATTGTGGCAGTCCTATAATGTCGCTCAGCTGTTGAAATCATTGTTTACAACTATTAAATGCCTATAAAGCAACACTTTCCACACTCTAATCTATTGTGTTTAATATCTCCATCATCAATGTTTCTCATGTCTAGTCACAGAGGAGGGGAAATATTACATTTGTTTTGCTTATTGACCTGATTCAAGTACCGGAGACTCAAATTTGTCGTAATTAGTGCACACGTAAGAGGATTGGTGTCCATCATAAGAAGGGGTTATCAGATTTTACTTTCTGTATTGTGCCCCTTAATAGAATAAGCAAACCTCAAATTGAATTTACTTGCAGTGCAGAAAAGTACCTCTTTAAAAGAAATAGAAGACTGGAACTTAGTTAATCAAATGTAAACAATTATAAAAGATCTAAGTTAAAATGTCCTATGCTCGCCATGCCACTGGATTCAGGCTATCCTGGCTGATAAGGGGTGATACCCCATGTAATGTTGCGAGGGTGGTGGAAGCCACCACGCCTCCCACTGTGCAAGGGGTGGTCCCAGTAGAGCCCCCTGTAAGCGTGCCGTACAATGGGCCAAAGCGGCGTACGCCGGAAGAACGTGATAAGTGATAATAAATAGCCCAGGGCTCTGGGCGTGGCTCAGTTACGATCTGGCCACCACAGTTAACGTGTCTCCAGATCCCTCATTGCTTGTGGCCCCGAGGCCCAGGCCACAACACTACACTGGCGACGAGGTGGTTAAGCGGCCCCGCTGCACCGCCTCCACTCACCGTGTCAGCCGCCATCGCTCTTGCCAGCTGCGCTCCTGCCGTGCATCCAGGGCCATCAGCCCGGCGCGCCCCAGCCACGTGTCCGGTGCCCCCCTGCACCTGCAAACAGTGCCGGCCTCCTGCCCGCCGCGCACGATCACCCGCCTGTCTCCGGCTCTCCACACCGCTCCAACCAGCGAGCGCGCTCACGTGCGATCTCTGCCTCCGACCCCACATGGCGCTGCAATGCTCCGATAGCCGAGTGTGCTCGTGGACACCACGCACCTACCTCCACACCGTTAAGAAGGTCTGTGTGCCCCCGCTGCCTCACCGCTGCCCTGCCAGCCTACGCCAATCCCGCGCTGCGGGTGACGTGAATCGCGCTGCTGCACCCTCGTGGCCTTGCCGCCAGCTGCCACCTCTGCACACGTGAGGCCCCAGCCTCATGCGCCCCTGCTTGCCTGCACATGCATCAAAGGCCGTGGCCTGGCTACAGCCACCTCCACCCCTACAGATTCTGATACAGATACAGGCAGATTCTAGTGCCTGAAGTGCTCCACCTCCCGCCACACTCAGTGTTCAGGGCTCCATCCGCCCAACCTCCACGCCGTCTCACCACCTCGCTCCTGAGGGTGCCCACTCCTCGCTTGGCGTGCCTCCTGGCCCCGTCTCTGCCTTCGTCCTCTGGTGCCCGCGCCTGCCTGTGCCCGCAGTTTGCGTGAGCGTCGCCTCGGCTGCAACCTCTTGCCGTCTTGCACACATGGCGTCTGTTCCACCGCTGGAGCCATTTGCCGTCACAGGGCCTCCACCCTCCCAGGCGGCGCGCTGGAAGGCGTGGGTAGAGCGCCTGGAAACATACTTTGATGCAGCTGACATCCCGGCCCCGCAGAGGAGGCCCATGCTCCTTCACCTGGGAGGGGCAGACATTCACAAAATTGCAAAAACAGTGTGCGAAGCTGGGCCCCCAAGGAACTACGCCACGATGCGCGATGCCATTACGGCCCACTTTGAGCCCTATGCCAACCCCGACTACGAACGTTTCCTCCTCCGCCAAGCGCGGCAACAGCCGGATGAGTCTGTAGACGTTTTCTATGGGAGACTGAAAGAGCTAGCGAGCACCTGCACCCTCCCTGACGTGGATGATGAGGTCCGGGCGCAATTCATTCAAGGCTGCACCTATTCCAAGCTGCGCGAACGTGTCCTTCAGGAGCACAACATGCCGATGAGGGCCATCCTGACATTGGGGCGCTCTAAAGAACTGTCTAAGGCCAGAGCGGCCCACATGGAGCTCAAGCCCGCTGTTGCAGTCAAGGAAGAACCAGTCTGCGCCATTTGCACTGATACCCGTGAAACCCAGTCGAAGTCCAGTAAGCCATCCCCTCAGGCCTCCAAACAAGGCCCAAGGAATCGCCCATGTGGGTGGTGCGGCGGCCCGTACCCCCATGACGGCGCCTGCCCGGCCCACGGAAAGTCCTGCAGTGTGTGCGGGAAATTGAATCACTTTTCCAAAGTGTGCCGCTCGACGCCAAGAAGGAAACCAAAAGGCCCGCAACGCCATGTGAGAGCCCTCGAGCCTCTCCCTGACAGCTCCTCGAGCAGTGACATGAACGAAGACGAAGCGGCGACAGTCCACGTCGTACGGATGCTGAATGCCCTCTCTGCCACCCAGCATGCAGCACCCATGTGCACACTTGGGGTGCAGGACCACTCTGTAGCAGCGCTAATTGACACAGGCGCCACCATCAACCTCATGGCTGCCAGCGTCTATCGGAGCCTGCCCAACCCGCAGCACCAAAGTGCAAGTGTACGCGTTCGGCACCCACTCTCCACTCAAACTATGCGGTGTGTTCCAGGTGGATCTCTCACACACACCAGCAGGCCAAGGTCTACGTGTCGCAAGAAGGGTCAGGGTTCCTGCTCAGCTGTCGTACCGCGCAGGATCTCAACCTCATCCTGTTTGCCTTCACCGTGCATGCACACGACCTCGACCGCCTGCTGAACGAGTTCACACCTCTCTTCGAGGGGATTGGATGCCTAAAAGGCCTGTCTGTCCAGCTGCACATAGACAAGTCCATTGCCCCTATCGCCCTCAGGCACAGGAGGATTGCCTTTCACCTCCACCCGAAGGTAGAAGAGGAGCTCCGCCTCTTGGAGAACGCTAGGATCATTGAGCGGGTGCAAGGCCCCACTCCATGGGTGTCCCCCATCGTCGTCGCAAAGAAACCGAAAAAGTCGGATGCAGTTCGCATCTGTGTGGACATGAGGGTCCCAAACCTCGCCATCAAACGAGAACGTCACCTGACGGCCACGGTAGACGACATCATTGGCGAGCTCGCGGGGTCCAAATGGTTCTCGAAGATGGACCTTCGTTCTGGGTACCACCAGGTCCTCCTGCACCCTGACTCCCGTCCGATCACCACTCACGCCGGACTCTGGCGCTACACCCGCCTCAACTTTGGAATCTTGAGCGCAGCCGAGGTGTTCCAGAACATCGTCAAGAACGTCCTCCAAGGGCTAGAGGGAGTGCTCAACGTGAGCGACGACATCTTGGTGCATGCCCCCACTTTAGAAGAGCACCTCCTTCGGCTTCATGCAGTGTTCGTTCGCCTCCGAGATAGCGGGCTGACCCTACACAAGGAGAAGTGTGAGTTCCTGCAGAGGGACATCAGTTTCTTTGGATACCAGTTCTCAGAAAAAGGCATCGGGCCCAACCCGGACAAGGTAAAGGACATTCAGGAAGCGCCCTCCCAGACGTCAATGTCAGGAGTCCGCAGTTTCTTGGGCATGGTTACATACTGCGGGCGCTTTATCCAAAACCTCTCCGACCTAACCGGCCCACTCCGAGAACTCACCAAAACCACCAGCCACTGGACGTGGGGTCTGGAACAAGAAGAAGCGTTCCAACAAACAAAAGCTGCACTGTCGGCCGATATCACACTAGTGTACTTCGACCCACGGCATGACTCCCAACTGGGGGTTGACGCCAGCCCTACAGGCCTAGGTGCTGTCCTAGCACAACAGCAAGACTGCGGAGAGTGGGCACCCCTTGCCTATGCCAGCCGGACCCTCACGCCTACTGAACAACAATACTCCCAAATTGAGAAAGAGGCCATTGCGATCCTATGGTGGTGCCGCCATTTCCACATATACCTGTAAGGCCATCCGTTTACAGTCATCACAGACCACAAGCCTTTGATCCCGCTATTCCAAGGCTCCTCGTCTCGCCCTCCCCTACGGATCGAGAAGTGGGTCCTACAGCTACAGGAATTTCAGTTCAGTGGAATACAAACCAGGCACCCGAAACCCAGCGGACTTCCTGTCGCGGCATGCCCGGTCGGTCACCCCTCCGTAAGCCGCCGAAGCAGCAGCCATGGAAGACTACGTAAGGCTGGTAGTGGAAAGGTCCAGACCTCTCCCGATGTCCCTGAAGGAGGTCATAGAAGCCACGCGAGATGACGACTGCCTCCAGATCGCCATTTGAGCTGTCGCCTCAGGAGACTGGAAGCCCCTACAGAGCCCCGCACCGCTCCGTACAGCATCAGCTCAGGCCATCTTGAAGTCCTTGTACGAAGTCCACCACGAACTGTCTGTGTCAGCCGACGGCTGTCTTCTGAGAGGCCCGCGCCTTGTCCTACCCGAGAGTCTGACTCAACAAGCAGCCCTCCTTGCACATGGCGCTCATCAAGGGGTCATCAAATCCAAAAACCTCCTCCGGAGCAAGGTCTGGTTTCCTGGCCTGGACCAACGGATAGAGTCAGTGGTGCAACACTGCCCTGTATGCCTAGCGACGAGCCTGCCAAGCAAACTGGCACCGGTCATCACGGAAGCGGCACCAAATGCACCATGGGAGAGAGTGAGTGCTGATTTCGGCAGCCTACCTGGAGGGAAGTACATGTTGGTAGTGGTGGACGATTTCTCACGGTACCCCGAGGTTGAGTTCGTCCTCTCCACAGCCGCGGCAGAGGTGATTCCCAAGCTGGAGAAGCTCATGGCGACCCATGGACTCTTTGGTGAGCTCCGCACTGACAATATACCACCGTTCACCAGTACAGATATAGCAGAGTATCTAGCTTCCCACAAAGTGAAGCACTGCAAGATAACGCCAAGATGGCCCTAGGCCAATGGGGAGGTGGAACGCCTGATGCGGACCCTGAACAAAACAATGCAAATTGCCCTAGCTGACGGGCACAATCTAGAGCAAGCTGTGTATCGGTTCCTCCGAGAGTATCGGCTCACTCCTCACTGCACCACAGGCATCACCCCGAGCCGGCTGTGCTTTGGTCAGGCCGTGACAGACACCATCCCGCATCATCCAGCGTGGGCCGAAGCACCCAACCCTCCGAACCAGTCACTCTCCAGGCGAGAGAAGAACAACCATGAAGCATCCCAGAGGAGACACGCCAAAGAAAGCCCAATTGGCGTTGGTGACCGAGTATTAGTACGAGACCGCCACCCCGGAGGGAAGTTCAGGTTGCCCTTCGAACTTAATCCCTGGACTGTGACTGCGATAAAAGGCACTATGGTAACCGCCCAAAGAGGACATGAGAGTGTGACCCGCAACGTATCATTCTTCAAGAAAGTCCCCGATGACGAAGTGGATGAATTCCTGATGCCCGAAGGGCACAACGAGACTTTCTCAGATGGACTCCCGGGCAACAGCGCCTGTGATCCCGCATCCTCAGCCATGGAAGATCAGCCCATCACTTCGGCTCTTGGGGCGACCCCAGACCTGGAACCTGAAAGCAGCCAGAGGCCCAGAGTCTGCAGCGACCCACCCGGGTCATCGCCAACACCTCCAGTGCGGAACAGCCAGAATCGATACAGCCTGCAGCCTTGTCCAAGGCCGTCCCAGAAGTATAAAGACTGTGTCCCCTGAGGCTAGTCGGTGACAGCAGGCCGAGTCGCAGCCTGTAAGAACAGCTGCACATGAAGACCAAGTAAGACTGTTCCATGAGTACCCCGCGTTAGGGGTTGTGTTTGGTGAACTGTATGTGTTATTCTGTTTTCCCCTCGCACACCTGTTGGTGTTTTTTTCATTCAGTTAATGTTCTCCCGGTAAAGGAGGAATGTAATGTTGCGAGGGTGGTGGAAGCCACCACGCCTCCCACTGTGCAAGGGGTGGTCCCAGTGGAGCCCCCGTAAGCGTGCTGTACAATGGGCCAAACCGGCGTACACCAGAAGAACGTGATAAGTGATAATAAATAGCCCAGGCCTCTGGGCGTGGCTCAGTTACGATCTGGCCACCACAGTTAACGTGTCTCCAGATCCCTCATTGCTTGTGGCCCCGAGGCCTAGGCCACAACACTACACCCCGAAACTGATCCTAGGATGGTTGCACCTGTTCCTGGCCTGGCAGTTCAGGCTGGACTGTTCGCATGGGGAGCACGGTCAAGACTGATTTGAATAGGGCTGGGTCCAAACTGGAATGGCATGGTGAACAAAAAACGATAGATTTGGGCCCAGCTCTTAGACTGGGGGTGAGTGTTTGACATTGTTCAGCATTCCATCCATCAATTGTTCTTTTTGCATTTGTCATCCCGAGTGGGACGGGTATTCCCAGATATGGGTCCCATGCATGTTATGCGACTGGATTCAGACTATCTTGGCTGAGGAGGGGTGACATCCAGAGATCGGTCCTATGATGCTTGTTTCCAGTCAAGGGAGGACCTGGCCTGGTAGTTCGGGCTGGACTGTTCCCATGGGGAGCAGCATCAAGACTGATTTGCATATGGCTGGGTCCAAACTGGAGTGGCCTGGTGAGCAAATAACTATAGATTTAGGCCCAGCTCTTGGACTGGGGGTGAGTATTTGGCATTGTTCAGCATTCCATCCATCAATTGTTCTTTTTGCATTTGTCACTACGTGTGGGGCGAGTACCCCAGATGTGGGTCCTCTTCATGTCATGCGCCTGGATTCAGGCTATCCTGGCTGATGACGGGTGACATCCCAAGACCGGTTCTATGATGCTTGTTTCTAGTCTAGGGAGGACCTGGTTTGGTAATTTGGGCTGGACTGTTCCCATGGGGAGCAGGGTCAAGACTGATTTGCACATGTCTGGGTCCAAACTGGAATGGCGTGGTGAGCAAAAGAACAATGGATTTAGGCCCGATCTCTTACTGGGGTGAGTGTTTGACATTATTCAGCATTGCGTCCATCAATTGTTCTTTTTGCATTTGTCAACCTGAGTGAGACAGGTATGCCCAGACATGGGTCCCGTGCTCGCCATGCAGCTGGATTCAGGTTATCCTGGCTTATGAGTGGTGACATCCCACGACTGGTCCTAGGATGCTTGTCTCCGGTCCAGGGAGGACCTGACCTGGCAGTTCCGGTAGGACTGTTCCTATGGGCATCAGGGTCAAGACTGATTTGCATATTGTTATGCCTTGCCTTACAGTTCACCAGTCCATCTGCTGCTCAGCCACTGTGAGTGTTTGGAGTAGAATGTTGGGAATGCAGTGATGCGTGGAATGTTGGGTGTCTGACTGAGTGAGGTATGACAGTTACAGAGGGGCTGAGCAGCAGGCAGGCTGCTCCTGGTGGGGCTGCTGTGGCATAGGACCAAGGGCTGACTACTGGGCTAACCTACTACTTTACTACCTGTTTATCCGGTCTATCTAGCTGATGTGCCTACCTACCATCTTGCTGTACAACTGGAATAAAGGTACTTGAGAACTTACTTGGCTACAAGCGTCTACTTTCTACCACAGACCACAACACATATGGTCCAAACTGGAATGGCGTGGTGAGCAAAAAAACAATGGATTTAGTGCCAGATCTCTGACTGGGGGTGAGTGTATGACACTTTTCCACATTTCGTCCATCAATTGTTCTTTTTGCATTTTCAACCCCTAGTAGAACGTGTATGCCCAGACGTGGGTCCCGTGCTTGCCATGTCACTGGCTTCATGCTATCATGGCTGATGAGGTTTGACACCCTGAGACCGGTCATAGGGTGCTTGTTTCCAGTCCAGGGGGGACCTGGTCTGGCAGTTCGGACTGGACTGTTCCCATGGGGAGCAAGGTCAAGACTGATTTGCATAAGGCTGGGCCCAAAGTGGAATGGCGTGGTGAGAAAAAACACCATAGATTTAGGCCTAGATCTCTGATTGGAGGTGAGTGTTTGACGTTGTTCAGCATTCTTTCCATCAAGTTTTCTTTTTGCATTTGTCACCACGAGTGGGACGAGTATGCCCAGACGTGGGTCCAGTGCTCGCCGTGCTGCTGTATTCAGACTATCCTGGCTGATGAGGCGTGATACCCCAAATCCGGTCATAGAATGCTTGCTTCCGGTCCAGGGAGGCCCAGGCCTGGCAGTTCGGGATGGACTGTTCCCATGGGTAGCAGGGTCAAGGCTGATTTGCATATGACTGGGTCCGAACTGGATGTTGCGATGAGCATAAAAATGATGGATTTATGCCCAGATCTCGGACTTGGGGTGAGTGTTTGACATTGTTCAGTATTCCATCCATCAATTGTTCTTTTTGTATCGAGGTGGCTGAGCGTAACCCCAAGTGGGAACCAGTAGTGGTGGGTCGACACATGAACCTGTTTGTGATTCCAACTACCTCACTGTGCTGCTCTCTCTGTGGGTATGTCCTCGAGTCTATGAGGGTTGGCCTATTTAGGTAGTCCAGCGTGACCCCGAGTGGGTGTCAGAGGCAGTGGCGGTGTGTGGACACATGAACCTGTGCATGACTCTGACTACTTCACTTACTATTCCCACTCCAGTGAGTGTAACAGTAGGGAAAGTGTTGGATAGCGGAGGTGTAAAAATTACTATTCCCACTCCAGTGAGTGCAACAGTAGAGAAAGTGTAGGATAGTGGCAAGATAAAATTTACTATTCCCACTCCAATCAGTGCAACAGTATGGAAAATATTGGATTGCAAAGGGGTAACAATTAATATTCTCACTCCAGTCAGTTCAAAAGTAAAAACAAACAAAATATTAACAACAAAAATATTTAAATAAAAACAAAATAAACAAGAAATATATATAAATATATTAAAAATTAAAATACAAATATATTTAATATTACACATTTAAAAAAAACATTTTATATTGTTAAATGCATATGACAAATATCTACAAATATTATATTAAATAAAATAAAAAATAATTTTCAAACAAATAAATATTCTGAATTAGAAATTATTTAGAATCAAAAACATTAATTATTACATGAATTTACTTTTTTATTTTCTGCCCTACAACTCCAAACAATTCACACCCACATCTACATTTTATTAAAAAATGTACTTACATAATTAACATAATTAATTACCAATTAAATAAATATTATTAATTAAAAAACAATTTAAAACTCATAAAAATTAAGAAACCTCCCACACTTTACCCCTATAATCCCCACAAACCACTGGTAAAATTAAACTGTAAAAAAATTAATGACACAATTAAAACTTATTTTCAATAAAAAAACTAATAGTATATAAAAACTAACTATAAAGTAAGTAAAATTAATTTACTCCCCACCCTTTACCCCTAAAAAAGTAAAACCCCCACATAAAAAAATAAACTACCCTAATTAAATATCAATTAATTAATTTATATTAATGATCAACCAATTATAAATTATTTCCCGTACTTTACTCCTATAAACCCCATAACCCACACCTAAATTAACTACACAAATTCCATATTTAATTTACAATTAACTAATCAATATTAATTAAGAACTAAGGGGCCCATTAGGATGTCGGGCGGAAGCACTACCGCCGTGCTGGCGGATGCAAAAACCACCAGTCACCGCCTGCACGCAGCAGTCCACACGCCCGCCCGATTACGATGCGAAAAGTCAGCCAAACACCGCCGGCAAGCCAGCGACACCGTCCGCCATCAAAGTGCGCCCGTACACGTAGCGGCGCAGCACAATTGACACACACCGTCCGACGAAACACGTACCGCCCGGCGTACAAATTACGATGCCGCACACAAACTGAACCCACGGCTAAGAGACACCGTACGTCAAACCGAAGCGGTAACACGAACGCCGAGCACGGACACCGAAGAAGCGGCACCCCCGAGCATGAATCCAGCACTGCAGGCCCTCCCTATGCTCTATCTGATGCACCACCAAGGACGCAACGTACCGTGAAGACGCAGGTAGGCACACATACAACAAGTGCACGCAAACAGCGCACACAGTGCAAGGGCGGAAAAAGCGGACAACCCCCCACCCCCGCGTGTACATGACATATCTACCATAGCACCCACATATGACACACAGGCCAAATTGTAACATCTCGTAACACATGTGTACACACCACCTGGGACTAGGAACCAACCACCCCGTCACGGCCCCAAAGCGGCGATGACGCTGCCACACATGCGCACAACGCAGAGGCCAACCGCAGCGCCATGCATGCGTCGCACACAGACACAGGGACACAACCAAGCAGCACACACACCAGCCCCACCCCGAACGCACATGACACGTGACAGGCCTGCCACAGACATGTCCCCAACGCCCAATTCACGGACAACACCCAACGTCACACAACCGACGCACACATGTCAGTGAAGTCACGCAACAGCAGGACACACCCCAGTGCAACAAACATGGCGAAGCACACTGCGGCGGCAACACCAACTAGGAGAAGCAGGGCCCCTTCGGGAAGAGGAACGCCAGTACCACACTGAAACACCCATACCACCCTGCACATATGAACAAGACACACAAAACGGAACACCAAAGAGCCCGGGGACCGACAACAGGTGGCCCAAGAATAACACTCACACACAAGGCCCAACGCAGAGCGGAAAGGCAGCCTGCCGCCCACACAAGGGAGAGCAGACAGCACTGAATGACCTTCCATTCCAACTCCGAAACCACAGCCCTACGAAAGAAGCCGGTGAATACAGCCATTGTCCAATAAAAGACCAACACAGGCATGCAGAGGAGACCGACCACAGGGCAGATAGCGCATATCACAGAAGAACACAACGGACGGGAAAGAATAAAGCAAACACTCCCCCATGTCGGCCCCATGCAAGTTAATTGGAAGGAGTCACACATCACTGACCTTGAACTGTCTGAGAAGCATGTGGGATGAGGGCCCGTGTCCTCCGCACAAGCCAACAGAACACAAGTCCTGTCTCCCTACGGCTACACAGAGCTCACAGCAACCTCGGAGCGTGCACATTGCAGACTGCACACACAGCCGGAGCACGCCACCACAACGCACCACTGCAAAATGGCAACCGCAACACACCTACCCAACTACGCCGGACAGGTCAAGCTGTACAAAACCAACCTGATACATATATTGGGATGCGAACTCCTGTCCCTGCTGAACGTCAGTTACCGACTGACTTACCGCATCACATTGTTCAGCTGCGTCATACCCATCTTCTACTGTCGGAGGTGTCCCTACCAGCATCCCGTGGAGATGTGTCTCTCAAACCCGGCATGTCTAAAGGCGGACCTGCTAGCACTATTCCTCCCTCTGGACGCACACGACAGGGCCTGCTCTGCCTATGGGGGCATGGCGTATGTGGCCAACATCGCACCCGCACTGAAATGGGACCACTGTGCCTCCACACGACGGATCATCGAGCACAGCTACATCGAATGTCACCCAGCATGCCCCATCATGGTCCTCCAAGGGACAACTTACGAACAACACCTTGACAGCCACCATCCGCTACATTGGCTGGCAAACATAAACACCACCAATGACATGGAAGCCCTGCTGGACGGCATCGCATACCTGACAACCTGTAAATTCGTCGGACCCCAACGCAGGTTCCCCGATTGACCTATGATGTCCAACCCCGCACCCATGCTTAGCTTCCGCACGGACTGGCCAGTCACCACCACAACAGCCATACCAAACGACCGGCAACAATTACCACACCATCAACGACATCGCCATGACATCGGATATGACCGGGACATGCACACTGTTCCCCATCACATCCAGGAACACCGCATGCATCGTGGGAGGCAGTGGCATGGGGTCTGTGTATCGCACCCACATGGACGGAACTGCACGAACAACCAGGACACGACATGGATCCAGCGCCCATGGACACACACACCGCTCAGTGGAAATGAATAGGTTGCCTGGAGTCTGTGGGTGCTGCACCCCTCCCACCCCCGCCCCGGGAATCCCATACCAGGACCTTTGCACGGACGACAAGTGCAAACAACAACAACACGACCCCAGTGACTGTGACATGTCCAGTAACCACCACATTGCAACAACAAGTGGCACGCCGCTGCATGCACGCAAGCACATGCCCTGATGTCATCTCACATGCACGCGTGCATGAGGAACAACCGCAGCAAACCTGTCACATGGAACTGAGATGGACTGTGCCCATGATGCCAAGCGGTCTGGTAGGCTACTTGTATACCGTCTGTGTCAAAGTCCGCAGCTCCGCAGCTATACGTAAATGTACATTAGCACAGCCTTGACCAAGCAGATGTAACTCTGAAGCCCACATCCCACATGCAACAGCCAATCACATGTAACCCCACACCCTATCCCATTTGTAATCATGCTCAGTATATCCTCAACATGTATTCCGCTGCCAGTAGTGTCCACTATACTGCATCACAGAGGACAGAAGACTCAATATAATGTTTGAAACCAAAACTGTCTCCGCTGACTCATTTCACAAGTACGAATGAGAGAGGATGAGAGTATGTGAAGTACACGGCAGTCGTGACATGACCATGTAGTCCACTGGTATTGGATGTCAACGCAAATGAGTAGCACTACTGTGGAAGACACACATGTGTCGTGTGAAGTCGTATGGACGCAGTGCTCAGGTGGGTGGGTGCGACGAGTAGATGCGCACATGCCAAGTTGGAGCACGCCGTGTTGGGAGGGGTCATGAACAGTACACCACCGCTTCCCTGGGCATTGTGAGAGGACACCTGTCGGGGGAAGTGAACACGTGTGTGCACAGCAGCCGGGCACACGAACAATGCGGAACCAGGCGCACACGTCAGCCCACCCTCCGTGGACTAGCTGGATCCTGTTGTGCGCCCGCCATGCCCCTTGACAAGGCACACACAGCCCCAGTCGACCAGGTGTAACCCCAACATAGTCAATCCGCACAGGCGATACAGGGCACGGGATGGCAGTGGAGCATGGTGTGTGAGAGGTCTCCTCGCGCTCCTCCTGGTCATATCACGCAGGCAATAGAACCTCAACATGTAGCATGGCACAAGTCAAATGGAAGTGTAGGGGGACGCACCTCAGCACGAGCAGCACTGACGTCACGGGAGGTGGCTCGCACCATCCCATCCATTGCCCATTATACCAACCACGCCACATGCCATTGCGACTAAGTGCAAGCGCGTGCGCCACCACTCCCGAGCCCTCCCCAGAGAGGCCAAAGAGTGAATGTGTGGGCCATCAGTCACAGACGGACGCGGCCTGGCCGCAAGGGCAGCCACTGCCACTGGGTGTCGCAGGTGGCAGATCCGGAAGGCGAAGACTGTGATGCATAGTCCATGCAGGCCGGGTCTCCATTTGGGGCACCACGCAGGTGGACGGCGTCCCGCCACACATCATACCCTGAGACAGCCCACTCGTGCAACTGGACCCACACATACACTCCTTGCCCTCTCTGGTGCGAGCTTGGGGCTGCCTGTGCAAGCGCTAGCCTCGCAGGTGCACATGCATATTGGGGGAGCGAGGGGAGGACATGAGGGCTGGGGCGAAGATGACTGTATCACTGTCAGTGAGTACAAGGGATGACCCAGATGTGGAAAGGAAGAGACGTGTCCCGTGTGTACTGCAACTAGTCGCCAATCCAACTACCCCCCATGTCCGGAATGTAAGCCCGCACCTAGGCCCGCCCATCCGCCACATCGAATATACCACCAGCACAACAACCTTCCCATTCGAAACACTGACTGGGGGTGGCGACCAGTGAACAAACATGTGTAGCCTACCCACGCGTACATGTGGGCCCTCCATGATCCATGTCACCTGCGGCAAAGTCATGACATGCGCAATGAGGGAAGTGAGGTGAGCTGTCCGCCCCACGCACAGAAGGTGCATCAGCTCCACAGACCCAGCAGCGAGTCCAGCAGGGGTCACATGTGCAGGGGCAGCTGTGCCTGGTGTGAAGGCACATGCACATGGACAGCACATCGACCAATGTGTAGTCTGCCCACATCTACAGTCCATCATCATGCGGACATAGGAATTGTACACAGGGCAACACATCTTAGTGGGTGCACCCACCGTGACCAACAATGCGCAATCATCGACGTACCCGCCCTGTGCATGGCCCCCCACCCAACGGAGGCACATCCAGTGCCTCCATCCCACACACACAAGCCTTCCACGGAACATGCTGTGTCCAATGGTCAGTACAGAGTCAGCGCCCATCTGGTGGATCCTGAACAGGAGACACATGCACACACATGATAGCTCCCACTATGTACGTCTGCCACCTGGCACGTGCAATGTAACCTCTCACCTGTGACGTGTGACTGCAAGCACACAGCCGTCTTGGCATGGGGCTGTCAATGGTGACACCTGTCAATGTTTCGGGAGGTGTGATCCGTACAGTGCTGTACATAGGGTGCAGTGCTGACACCTACTACTGTCTCATATCCCCTCGTGCCACAGGTCCCACTTGTTTTGGCCGCTCAGCCTGTGCCCACATCGTCGTCGTCGTGTGCCATACTCATCCAGCCTCGGAAGCAGTGCCATGCTCAGCAGACATTCATGTTGCCGTGGCGTTGCCGCTTGACGAATATGCAGTCAGTCCCCATCAGCACGCCCCGCAAGTCATTGGGGCCTAGATCCCCATGTGCATGACCATGGCAGTGGTTTGCATCACTAGCCATTGCCATTGGTGGGAGACCTGTGTAAGTGTATTGTGGCCGTGCCGTCCCTGCTTGACAGCTGGGCTGTGACTCATGTGCTTGCTCAGTCATGTCAGTGATGTGAATGCGAAATTGCTATGTGTTGTGTTGCTCTGACATGTGTCCACTGCCATCTTCCCTAGGCGGAGACCGAACATTGACCGCCCATACCAATTGCTGGCGGACATGGAGGATACTGAGGTCATAAGGAAGTTTCGGCTGGACAGGCCAACCCTGCATCGACTGTGTGCCATGTTGGAACCCCATCTCCGTCCCCGCAGGGTGTATCCGACAGCATTCACCCCCACGGCTAAGGTGATGGCCGCCATGCATTTCTTCGCCACTGGGTCATTCCAGCACACAGTGGGCAGTGGAGGAGGGATGTCCCAGCCCATGTTCAGCAAGGTGCTGAGGGATGTACTGGCAGCCATGATGCTGTACCGAAACAGGTACATCAGATTCCCCAGGGCTCGTGAATTGGCGGCAGTGAAGGGTGCATTCTATGCCCTTGGCAGGATCCCACACGTCGTTGGTGCCATTGATTGCACACATGTTGGCCTTGTTCCACCACAGGCCACTGAGCACCTGTACCGCAACAGGAAGCACACGCACTCCCTGAATGTGCAAGTGGTGTGCCTTGCGGACATGGTGATAACCCACGTGTGTGCAAAGTTCCCAGGCTCGGCCCATGACGCACACGTAATGCGCAACAGCATCTTGCCACGACTGATGTCCAATCTGCAACAGGATCGTGGCTGTATTGTCGGTGAGTATGTGGAGTGGTGTAGCGTGCTGGTTGTGCGATGCTGTCCCCTGTCCAGTTGGAATAGCAACGGTTCTCTGTGTCCCTCACACCCAGGTGACTCTGCGTACCCGAATGGGGCATGGCTGCTCAGTCCATTGAGGAATCCTCGCACCCCAGCAGACGATCGCTACAATGAGGCACATGGGAGGACCAGACGTGTGGTCGAGCGTACCTTTGGCCTCCTCAAGTCCAGGTTCAGGTGCCTGGACCGCACCGAGGGTGCGCTGGCGTACTCCCCACAGAAGGTGTGCCAGATAGTGGTGGCGTGCTGCATGCTGCACAATCTGGCCATTCGGAAGCAGATCCCCCTCATTGTGGATGACGGAGATCAACCAGGGCCCCAGCCCGCAGACCAGGACAGCTCGAGTGAGGAGGACAGCGGAGAGGAGGAAGCTGGGAATGTGCGCCAGCAGCTCATCGCCCGCTACTTCACTTAACGGTGAGTGTCCATGTACGACGGCTGATGTGTCTGTATTTGTGCAGGTGTGTGTGTGCTGTGTCATGGTGGCCTTTTGTTCACTGCGTGCTGTGTGTCAACGCTCCATGCCCAGGTTAGTATGCCACTGATGGTGGCTGTGGCATTGTGCCCTATTGCTCTGTGCGATGTGTGTACATTGCTTGTAGTTGTTGACATGTACTGTGTGATGGGTGTGTGACACACTCATTGAATGTGCTCCTGTTCTGTCTCCCACCCCTAGGTCCCTACAGGCCCTCCGGTTCCATTGCCATGCCACGCATCAGGTGCCGTTCCGCTCAAGGTGGCCGTTGTATTCCGTACAATTAAAACACAGGGCACAGACAGCAGTTAGTGGAAGAGGTGCATTTATTTCAAACTGTGACATGTGATTGTGTGTAAGGTGATGACAAAAGTGGTGCGTGCAGTGACAATGAGCTGTCGGTCATGGCTGCGTCATGCTCAGGGTGTACCCACTGGTTCTATGTCCATAGTCCAACACACACATGCCATCCAGATGGCTGTGTGGAGTGGGATCGTAGTCCAAGTCAATGCAGTGGGTGGTCAAGGAAGGCTGGCTGGCTGCCTCACTTGCGTCTGGAGCGTGCGAAGTCCTCCCGGGAGATCTGTTTCCACTTCGGACGGCCCCTTCCACGTTTGCGAGGGGGTGCCTGCTTGCGACCTGCTGGTGGTTGAGGTGTGCTCACTGGCTGTGGACGCAGGGGAACTGGACACTGCTGCTCAACCCTGCGCCCCGGCAGGTGGTGGCGGAGGGGAGCTGCTGTCCCTGGCTGTGACCTCACCGCCACCACCAGCTGGCCCATGAGGTCCACGATTTGGCCCATACGGGCGTCCATGGACCTCAGCACCCCCAGCACCTCACGCGTGTCTGTAGCTGACCTGGCCCATTGTCCTTGGGCCTCTTCATAGGCCCCAAGGACTCTGGCCATTTGAGGCAGGGCATGGCTCCCAGGGGAGGCTGGCGTTTCCCTGACCCTGCTCCTCCTACCAGTCCTGCTGCCACCGGCCTGCCCACTAGCCACATTGCTCACCACGGTCCTCACCCTGGCTCCCAGGGTGGATCCAGTCGTCCGGGCCACCACCTGCGCTGGGGCTGGGGCCAGCGAAGACATGGTGGTGGTTGCGGCAGTGGTAGTGGCCGCAATGACCGTGGGTGTGGCCGCAATGCCCGTGGGTGTGGCCGCAATGACCGTGGGTGTGGCCGCAACAACAGTGGCAGCAGGGGGCTGGGAATGTTCAGCAGCCCTGGATGATGGGTTGGTGGGTAGGAGGGGTCCTGGGGAGCGGCTGGGCCCTGCCACACTAGAAGGGCCTGCTTGGTGGTCCGTGTCCGAAGAGGAGGACAGATCCTCCACATCCGTGTGTCCTCGTTGGGGGCTTGTAGGCTGGCTGTGCTGGCTGCTGTCTCCATCCCCAGCATCCAGCAGTTCGTCACCTGTGGAGAGAATGAGATTTGTTATTGTGTTGCACCTGGCGAAGTCTGTATTGGTTGTCTGACATTCTCCGTTCGTGCACTCTCGTGCACGTGTGTCCCGGAGGCGGGTGTGTGGCTGTACAATCTGTTGTTGTGTGTGCTTGGCAATGGGACTGTGTGCTGTGCACATGTGGCATGGGACGGATTGGCTATGCCGATGGGTGTGTTGCTGTGCTCCTACTTATTGTGACTCTGGTGTATGCGGGCTCCAGGCCCATCCTGGGTCTGGTTTGTACTTTGCTTTTGGGGTGCATATGAATCGCTTAGGAACGCATTTGGCAACATGGGGGTCATGCCCCAGGAACGCATTTGGGATGGAATATGCTTTTGGGGTGCAAATGGAACGCTTAGGAACGCATATGGCAACATGGGGGTCATGCCCCAGAAACGCATTTGGGATGGAATATGCTTTTGGGCTACATGCTGTGAGCCATGGGTGCCGAACGTGACATGTGTTGTGGCAGCATGACAGTGCATGGTCTGAGGTGTGTGCATGCCTGACATACCCTGCATATTTGCTGTCTGTTGTGATTACTGGACATGGCATTGGACGCATCGTTATGAGTGTGTGATGGTTGTGTGCCACCCGACGTATTGCAGTTGTCCCATCTTCTTGGTGTGCGTGCTGCCCTGTGCC
Organism: Calotriton arnoldi; assembly: GCA_963921515.1. Taxonomy (NCBI): domain Eukaryota; kingdom Metazoa; phylum Chordata; class Amphibia; order Caudata; family Salamandridae; genus Calotriton; species Calotriton arnoldi. The sequence continues at coordinate 134,803 of CAWUFW010020065.1, forward strand.
ATGTGCATCACTGCAGTGCTCGGGGGGTGTGGCCCATGTTGTGTGTTGTTGCTCACAGTGTGGCGTGCGCTTCATTGACTTCTGGCACATGGTTGGTCATGGGCATGTATCTTAGCGTGACTGCTGTATGTGTGGCAGCTGTTCGGATGACATGCCTTTCATGAGACTGGGGCTGACGGATGGGATGGATGGTATGTTGTATGTGCATGGTGTGTCTGTGTGTTTGATGGGTTCAGTGGTGTTCGTGTGCATTTATGTTGTTCCGCTCTGTTGCGTCTAGTGTTGTTTGTCTTACATAGGCGTAGTTGTGGGGTGTGTAGTTGACAGGCAGTAGGGGCTACATGGACAGGACTTCAATGGTGTTTCGGTTGTGTGTGATGGGTTGCACAGTGGCTGCCGTGTGGTACTATATTCAGTGTGGCTTGTGCATGCAGACGTGGCTCCTTGGGTGTTGCTGCGTCTGTGATGGGTCATGTGGGGTGTGAGTCTGTGGTTCATGTCCGTGTGCACATTGTTCACTTGTTCGTGACGGTGGGCGGTGCTGCGTGTTCGTCTGCTACGTGACATGTCCCATGTGTTGGTCGTGTTACGGTCCTCATGCCTCCAGTAATCCAGCCCTGTCCAGTTTCCCACCTGCAGGTTGTTCGTGCGTGCACTGTACTGGATGCCACATGGTTCTAAGCGGGGGTGCTCCATGTTGCAGGTCTGTGGGGGTGGGGGCGGTGTTGTGGGTCGTGGTGATGGCTGGACACCCACTGACACCGATTGTTGTGGACCGTGATGTCTACCTTTCGGCTGTCGGTGTGCACTGCGGTGGCTGACACGTGGGTGTGGGGTGTGGGGATGCTCCTCCTTGCTGTGCTGTGGGACTAGGGGCCTGGTGTGTGTTGTACTTGAGCTGTCCACCCTCCCACCCACTGCACTTTGTGTTCCTGCCACTTACCTGTTACTTGTCGGTTAGTGCAGCTATGGCGGACACATGGGTGTGGTGGGTGCTCGTTGTGGCGCTTCTGGCATACTTGAGGACCTGTTGGTGGTTACGTGGCTGGCTGAGTGTACACATGCCCCCACGTATCTTACAGTTGTTAGGTTTGGGCTGTGTGTGGTGGTGTCTGTTGCATGTGTGTGTGATGTGTTGTGTATTGTGTGCTGGACATGGGGGTGTTTGTCCCTGGGAGCTGTGGCATGGTGGTAGTGCATGTGAGTACATAGCGGTGTGCTGGTATACATTAGTTTGTACTTACCAGCCTCCACTCCCCTGCTAATCCGGCGAGGATCTCAGGATGTATAATGACTCGCACCTTCTCCTCCCACGCTTTGAAGGTCTTGAAGAGCGCGGGATTCCCTCCGCCAGTGACGGCAGCCAGCTCTCTGTTCTTGCTCTCCTTCTTCTTGACCAGGCTCTTGACGTCATTCCACCGTTTGTTGATTTCAACTCTGTTCCTGGGCAGGGTCCCGACTGCATTGACCTGGTCTACGATCCGGTTCCACATTCTGTTTCTGGTGGCTAGTGGTGTGTGCTGGACCAGGTTCCCATAGATTTGTGGGTGCACCTTGATGATCTCGTCGACCATGACCGTCAGCTCAATGGGCGTGAACTTGGGCATTCTTTGTGGTGCCATGGTGTTTGTGGTGCTGGTGCGGTGTGTGTTGTGTAATGTGCAGGGGGTTTGTGGTGCCGGTGTTTGGTGGTGGTGGTGGTGGTGGTGGTGGTGGTGGTGATGTGTGCGTTTCTGTGGTGTGCTGCTGTCCTTGCTGTGTCACTGTGTCCTCTCCTCTCCTCTCTAGTTTGCAATGTTGCAAGGGGTTGTGGTCTGTGGGAGTGCTGCTTTTGTACTTACCTATGTGGGTGTGTCCTCATGGTCTGTTGTTTTCAGGTGTGTTGTGTCTGGTGTTCTGGCCTTTGTATTTTTTGTTTGTCCAGGGGGTGTTTTCGGGATGTGTACTGTGCTTGTGTATTTGTGCGTGCCTTGCTGTGTGGACTTGTTGGCCATGTTGTGTGCGATTGTTTTTGTCAGCGGATGGTTTCTGTGCAGGGACGTGGGCGCCATGGCTTCTGCCGTGTCAATTCTCATCGGCGTTGTTTGCGCTGGCGGGCGGTATATTTGTGGTTTACCCGCGCTCATGGCGGTGCGATCGTAATTTCACGTGCGGTGTGTCGGCCGTGAGGGCGGGCGGTTTTGTGTTGTTGTGCGTGTTTCCGTCCGTGGCGGGCGGTTTGACTCCGACTCGGACGAGGGCGGGCGGTATCTTGTGTGGTTTTTCCGCCGATGGCGGTTTTCGGTTTGTGTATTCGTAATGGCGTGGTCAGTGTTCAGACGGTGTGTGCGGGCGGATTTTTGCCGCTTTCATGCCTGGCGGATTTTTTTACGCCGGGTATCGTAATGGGCCTTTAAATATTAATTAATTAAAACTAAATTACTTCCCACCCTTTACCCCATAAACCCCACAACCCACACCTAAAAAAAACCACACAATTACCATATTTATCAATTAATTAGTTAATATAACTAATTGTTCATTAATTAAACATAAATTACTTCCCACCCTTTCCCGCTATAAACCCCACAACCCACACCTAAAATTAATTACACAATTTCTATAATTAATTTTCAATCAATTAATTAATATTAATTAAGAACTAATTATTAATTAATAAAAAATAGATTACTTCCCACCCTTTACCCCATAAACCTCACAACCCTTTTCTTTGATTTCCATAGGGACTGATTCCGTTCGAAAGATGGTCGCCACGCAGTCTGGCGTCAATCCGTAATAGAAATCCTTGTGAAAAATATTAAGAGCGGGTCAAACTTGATCTATATAATGTCGTTGGCATTTCGTGTAGCATTTTGTAAGCGGTTACTTTATATCTTTCCACAGCAATGCAAGTTAAATTATCAGGAATAGAAATACTTGAGCTAGCAAAAGAAGTGTCTACTAAAAGCAAGATGGCCGCCGCCGAGTAGGAGCCTCCTGAGGAGCTCCCGGTTTGGGGATTACCTTTTTGGTAGTTATCCCCGGAAAAATCACTGCACTGGCCCTCCCCCGCCTGCCCCAGGACCGGACTGCGCTGACCTACTGAAGCATACAGCTGAAGTGGCTCAAAACATCCAACTTACCCGCTGGATCGACTACCGCTGTTGCTCCGGCTGCTCCCACGCTGTCCGAACCCCGGCACCGCTCGGCTGACCTTCCGCTACGTGGCCAATCTGCTGCTGGAGGGCAGATGTCCATTGCGACGAGCCTGTGGGATCGGTCGCTGTGGGCTCCCCCGATCTTGTGCCTGCCGGCCTCTTGAAGACTGATGATAGAGCTCCCCGGACGCCATTGGGGACCCCGTATACAGGCGCCATTGGCAGGGTCTCTCCAGCTGGTCAGAGGAGACTCGGCGACGAGACCCTGCCTGCTCCCATGGATCCACGTTCAGGAGGACCCGACCGGAGCCCCGGCGACCTGCACCTGAAGGGTGGGTTTTCTAAGTTTCGAGGATCGAGGTCTCCTGGCGCCAGCGGGGACCTCGTTTACAGGCACCACTTGTGGGGTCTCTCCCACTGGCCAGAGGTGCTTCCACCGATCGGCATCCAGGAGGACCCGACTGGAGCCCCTGCGACCCGCACCCGAAGGGTGGGCCCTCCTCCTCCTCCCCCGGAGGATTGACGTCTCACCCAATTTCTGCAAGGGGGCAATGTCTACTGGGACCATTTGCCATACGGCGCCATTTTGATGCCTCAGGCACTGCTGCCGGCTGCCATAGTTCCGCATCCCAGAGGTCCCAACCGGTGCTCCGGTGACCAGCACCTAAGGGTGGGTCTTTCTCCTCCATGCCCGGAGGATCAAATGATTCTCCTCCACGCCCGGAGGACCGACGTCTCCACAGATCCCAGCAAGGGGGTAATCTCTACCGAGATTCTCCTCCACGCCCGAAGCATTTAATGATTCTCCTCCACGCCCGGAGGACCGACATCTCCTCAGATCTCAGCATTTTCTACTGTACCCTTATGCTCTCCGACTCCAATTCGCTGCCTCTGGCACTGCTGCCTGCTGCCACCGTTTCGCGTCCCGGAAGACTCGAACAGAGCCCCGGCAGCCAGCCGGTCTCAAACCGCTGCAAGCGATAACAGCCACCACATCTGATCCAAGGTGGGCACGAGCAGGGCTTCACCATGGCCTATACAGGTTTCTACAGAGGCCTGGATATGACGTGCCTGTCTTTAATATGGCGGCCGCCTCTGCCTTCGTTCCCTCGGCAGCCTAAATGGCAACCCCAGCTCCGTCTCTGGATTACTCCCCCCCCCTTCCTCTCTTCCTCTGCCCCCTAGTGGGGCCATGTTCTTCCGCTACCTGACTATGTATCTATTCTAAACTACTTTTCCTGAACACTGAGACCTGAGCAACATGGCTGATGCTCGGTGGAGCTGCTAGACAGCTATTGAGGAGATTGGCCCTGGTTCCCCCCTCGACCGTCACCTACCCAGCCGGACATTGGACACAGTTCTTCTTCGTCTCCCTGCTATGACTCCTTCCTCCCCTCCCTCCTACGAATTCTCACAACTCTGCTTTTGTTTACTGTACCTTAATATGCTTCTGTAACTGATGTAACTTGTAACATAACGATCCTTTGGTAAGCGCTCTGATACCTCTGTGTCTAGCCAGCGCTATATATAACTGTTCAAATCATACCAAATCAAAAACCTTTTCCCTGATCGCTGAGACTTGAGCAACATGGCTGATTCCCGGTGGAGCTGCTAGACAGCTATAGAGGAGATTGGCCCTGGTTTCCCCCTCGACCATCACCTACCCAGCCGGACATTGGACACAGTTCCTCCTTGTCTCCCTGCTAAGGCTCCTTCCTCCCCTCCCTCCTACAAATCCCAGCAACATTGTTTTGTTTACTGTACCTTACTATGGGGCCTATTACGATGGCGGTCGGAAAACCTCCCCGACCGCCATGGTAACGGGAAAAGACCGCCCGCAAGGCCCGCGCATAACCGCCAGTCGTATTACGATGTTCCTTGCTCGAAATCCGACCGCTGCGGTCGGATCGCGGGCTTTAACATTGCGGCGGTTGCTGATGCATGCAGCACCGCCGCGATGTGAAAAGGAGCATGTCCTGCATTTCCCTGCACTGGGTGGCAGGCACTGCACAGTGCCTGCTACCTGGTACAGGGAAATGTAGGGGGGACCATGGGTACCCCCCCAGAGCACCCACACCCCCCAAAAACATTGGGGGCCCGCAACGGGCCCCCGGAAGACAATCACTGCATGCCTTTCCATGGCGGTCTGACCGCTGAGGAAAGGATGGCTACCGCCGGCATCATAATGCTGCCGGCGGAGCCTGCTCTGCACTGCCACCATTATCCCGGTCCTGCTCCGTCCGCCAGGCAGGAGTGCGGATGGAAACCGACGGAAAAGCGGCGGTCGGAATTTCCCACCTCCGCGGTCACCACCGCCATCCTAATTTGACCGGCGGATTTCTGGCTTGCGATCGCGGGCGAATGTCCACCGCCGGTCCGGCGGGCACCACCGCCGGCCCAGCGGTGGACATCCGACCGCCATCGTAATAGACCCTATGTTATTATAACTGATGTAACTTGTAACGCAACGATCCGAAATGTAAAGCGCTCTGATACCCTCTGGGGTCTGGTTCGCGCTATATAAAACCTTAAAAATAAATAAATAAACCCACAACTAAAAACAAATCACACAATTACCATAATGAATGATCAATTAATTAGTTAATATACATTAACAACTAATTATTAATTAATTAAACATAAATTACTTCCCACCCTTTACTCCTATAAACCCCACACCCCGCACCTAAAATTAATTACACAATTTCCATAATTAATTTTCAATCAATTAATTAATATAAATTAACAAGTAATTATTTATTAATCAAAAATAAATTACTTCCCACCCTTTACCCCTATAAACCCCACAACCCGCACCTAAAAAAAAAAATCACACAATTACCATCATTATCAATAAATTAATTGATATTAATTAACAACCAATTAATAATTAATTACAAATAAATTACTTCCAACAATTAACACTATAAAATCTAAATTAAATAGATAAAAAATAATCATTAATTTATTATAATTAAATTACTTCTCACCCTATTCCCCTATAAACCCACGACCTGCTATGGAACTAAAAACGCAAAATTTAATTAAAATGAAATTGATAACTACTAAAAATTTAACACATATATTGAAAGCATAAACAATACTTATACAAAAAAACATACATCACATACATTTAAAATATAAACTAAAATACATAACACTAATTAAAAAATCGATATTTTAAACAACTATATTTTTGCAAACAATATTAATGACTTCTATATTTTTCAAAACAATATTTCTTACCTTAAATTCGATATTCTTGACCACGATATTCTTGCTGTCGATATTTCTGAATCACGATATTTCCAACTTGATATTTGTGTAAGTCGACATTTCCAACTTGATATTCTGTCTCAACACGAAGGGGGTCATTACGATAGCGGTGAATCCGCGACTGGCAGCCTGCTGTGGCGGATTCACCGCCATTGTGCGGCCAATCTCCGCCCGCCAGATAAGGATGGCGGGTGGATTGCTGGCAGACGGGATGCCCGTCCGCCATGGGTCCGACACAGGCAATCATTACGATTGCCTGTCGGACCCACCCCGGATCCCCAAAATGGTGGCGGTGCCTAGCAGGCACCGTCCACCAGATTAGGATGCTGCATCCCCGCCAGCCTGTGTATGGCGGTTCAACCGCCATTCGCAGGCTGGCGGGGATGCACTTTGGGGGCTCGTAGCGGGCCCCCCTTAAGCAGGGACACTCCAGTTTTGTAGTTGGGGGGCACCTATGGTGCCCACCAACATTTCCCTGCACCATGTGGCAGGCACCGAGAGGTCCATAGACTCCAGAAATATACCATGTATCCAAGTCAAGTTACATGGCCTAGCACATCAAACCCAAAGTACGTTTTACCAATACATGGGCATTTGAACTTGCCTTGGGTTTGTGGTACTTATGCATAAAGCTTGAACTGGATCTGTGGCTCCAAGTCAGGAACCACAGATCCTAAAAATCATTAAAAAATTAATTAAAAAAATCTTGGCATGAAGAATGGCCAAATTGTGTGGTTCAAGGCCTTGTGCAATAGGGAATGCTATAAACATACTAGAACCTTTTTACAGCACTCTCTTGAGTAAAACAAAAGACCATTAAGTCATCAATATAATAGCAACGTGAGTGTAATTGTTCGCAATATGCCCAATTCAAAACAGAGATCCAAAGTTAGAGTTCTCTCTTCTCATGACGGAAATAAGGGTAAGAGTCCAAATTGTTCATTATTTCCACTGTTGATTTATTGTTTGTTTAGTCCAGCAACCATCAGCCGACACGTGTTTCGTCTTAATCACAAGACTTTTTCAAGTCAGTTCGACAATATCGTGTCCAGGCGTCCCTGGCCTTCAAATACAGCTATCCCGACATCCCAATTCCACATCCAAAAGTCAGTAGGAATTAAAACGACTCGTTCTTTTAATTCTAGTGGAAATAATGAACAATTTGGACTCTTACCCTTATTTCCGTCATGAGAAGAGAGAACTCTAACTTTAGATCTCTGTTTTGAATTGGGCATATAGCGAACAATTACACTCACATTGCTATTTTATTGATGACTTAATGGTCTTTTGTTTTACTCAAGAGAGTGCTGTAAAAAGGTTCTAGTATGTTTATTGTATTAGCACGTTAGTTTTCTAATCTGCAACTAGCACCTTCTGGTAGTGAGGTGGCTGACCCTACATAGCACCCCAATTTGATTAGATATATTCACACAGTACTGGTTGGAAAACAATACAGCAACTTTTGATGTGCGGTAAACTTCCCTTTGGGGAACCACTACTACCATTTTGTGAAGTGATTGCAATATGGAATGCTGGTTGGCAGTGGGTTGAATGCAGGGTTTGGCTGGAGACCAGGACTTGTGGCTGTTTTCTGCTGCACATGGTAATGCAGTTTGGGAAGGCCCTTTGCCAAACTGCACCTATGCATAGCCTTTGGCTATACACAGGTGGAATTGGCTGCATGCAGTGTGTTCTTGGGTGCAAAAACTGTTTGGGACATAGCTGGACAGCGATGGCTGGCTGCTCGCAACAGGGATTGGCTGTGTCGGGCAGGCTGTTTGCAGGCCTTCTGGCTGATGTCTACTGCACTATCATTCTCACTTTCTTCTTTACTTTCTGTCTCACTCACTCTCGCACTGTTTCAATCACCCATCTCTCTTGTTTTCCGTCACTTTCACTTACTCTCAGTTACATTCATTCACATGGTAAGCAAACAATAAATATTTTTATCTTTTTTTAAGTCATAAGTGTTGGTCCTGAAAGTAACAGTTTTTCATTTTTTTAAACTTTTTTGTTTTTACTTTTTTTCGGAAAACATAACACAAAAGCAATTTTAACTAAATGATAAGAACTGGGTTAAAAAGAATAATTGTTATGGCTTGTGGTGGAGTTGCACTTGATTGTTTTGTGGGCTTCTTCTACATTACTTTCCAAGCAATGTAAGTCCACAGGTGTAATGCAGGGATCAATCTGTTATTGCTCTTTCTGCAGGACATGTTCATGCAAACTTTTTCCAGGACAGATGGGGTGTTGCATTGCTGAAGACGTATTCACCACTTCAGCACCCCAATTGCTCTTTTAATCTGTTTATGCCAAGAATTAAGGTGCATGCGCATTGAAGATTTTCCAAAGCTGTAATTATCTTGGCTACCTCTGCTCAGCTTCTTGTCAAACAAATTACACATCACATACTTAAAACACAATTTCTTCTCAGAGGGTGGAATGGTGAAAAATGTGTAGGCAATGCATTCTGGTAGCATTCTTGAACCCCCTGGCTGAACATCTTCTATTTTTTCATTTCTCTCTGCTCCATGTTCCTTTGGATTACCCCTTGCCTGTTCTACCTTGTCATAAGCCATTGAAAAGTAGAAAAATGTTATTGATCCACAAAAATCAAAAGCACAGCAAAAAATTAACAGTCTCCTTTGATGCAATCTCTCCTGTGGCAAGGAGTGCAATGAATGGGTGTTATTAACTGTTTGAATGTGGAGCAATTTATTTAAAGTACCAATCAAACTTCTTCAATGGTTCAAAATAATTATTTATGGGCCCCCTTGCAACACTTTTCCGCCGCCGTTGCATCACTTTTAGTGATGCAGCAGCGGCATAAATAATGCACCACATTGCACCATATTTACAAGATGACGCATCTAGACAGAGTCATCACCATGTAAAGCCCTGTGCTACATTATACCTGCATCAGTTATAATGTATGCAGGGTGGGCTTTCCCACACAACAAAGCCTCATAGGAGTCGCGCAGTGAAATCTATCAGATTTCACTGCATCACTTGTAGGACACCACTGCACCAAAACCTTACGCCTGCCTCCTAGCAGGCGTAAGGGTGACGCAGTGCTATGTGTGTGGGTGTGCCTCATGCATTGCTGGCGTTGCATCATGCTTGCGACACAACTCCAGAAATGCGTGACTTTTGCGCTGACGGATACGTCAGGATCCCTGACGCATCTGTCACTCCTTGCGACATGGAGCACCGGACAGTAAATACAGGGGATCCATTGTGTCGCAAGGAGGGCACAGTGAAAACTGTCACATCACTGTTTTCATGCAGCGATGCGACAGTTTTCATAAATAAGCCCCATGGTTCCTTCCTGGGTTCTAAAGATATAGACATGAGTGAATCCAGGAAATCTCTTGAGGTCCAGTTCCAGATCCTGTTACTGTGAATCCTACAAGGCTTAAAACATTGAAAAATTTAAATTTACAGCTACGTGTTTGACTATAATGTTGCACTTTGTCAAACCCTACCCTCATAAAATGTATCTCAATTAATTTTCGTACCAAACACAACTTTTTAAAATGTACAGGGTTAGTGAAACTCATTTTTGGTGTTACAGTACTTGGGAAGAAAACTCCTCTTCTGGAATGGTGCGAGAGCTGAAGAGCTTTCAATAGACTTGCAATGCCATGGAGGAGCCACACTGCATCTGCAAATTCTTGAACACCAAAAAGGATGAATAAAGGCATCTGATAGATTACAATTTCCACATTATAACAGAAAAAGTCTATTGCCTGTAGAAAAAATTATCCCACCCTCTATAAGACACAAATTTGAAATCCATTCTGTGAAGACCAGAACATTCTCAGCACTTCCATCTTCTTTTCCAAAACATGGTAGATGTTCAAAGAAGTCAGCATCCAAAATAGAATGGGAGCCAGCTGTTGCACACAGCCTCCATCCATGCCTGAAGAAGATGAAGAAAATATTGTTGAAATTCCTCCAGCATCAAAAGCCCACAGAAAACCCAGCCAATGAGTCATTCACCTGGAAATTTTTCAAGAACCCAATGGGAGAAAAGAAAGTGAATGCATGTATGGTGACATGCTCATCTGCAGAGAGGACATCCTGGACTACACTACTTTTCAACTTAATCAAATACATACATGCTTTACATCCAAACAAATATTCTCAAGCTCAGATAGAGCTCCGAGGTCAAGAATAGAAAGAAGAACATTATACAGGTGAAGTTATTCAGCCAAGTAAGTAAGAGCCAGGTCCATGAACCACCATTTTACAACATATTGCAGTGAATGCAAAAAGATCGTTTGGCCTTGGGAGGAAAACCTCCACCTTAATAAACAGATTCTTAAAAAGTACCATGAGCACTTCTCTTGAAGCTTACTATAATAACATGTTTTTAACTATGAGTTAAAAAACGTGGAACCATTGTTTCAGGAACAATTGAAAAAAATATACTTTTAAAAAGTCAGTGGTAGGACAAGCCAAATAAAGGTTAAATTGAAAACAAAAAAGGTTCTATACATGTATGAAAAACACACAAAAAAACACTAAAAATGTCAAATAAAGAAATGTAAATCGAGGCCATATGCAATGGGGATTGGTCATCCTGAGTAGGTTGGGCGTGGAGCTGACCGAACAAAACAGGAGTTTTGAATTAAGTACATCATTCAAGTACATCATAGAAAACAAAATTTACTGGATAAAATGCAGTTTAAAACTTGAAAATGCTAAAATGCTTTTGTCACTTTTGAGCTAAGCGTAGATAGCAGTAGCCCAGCAGTAATCCAATGCTTAAAGATATTGCCAACAAAGGCTAGGCATGGATGCTAATGGGTTTATCCTATGCTTACATAATCTACTAGGAAAACACACATTCATGTGAGCAGAGTGTCAGTGGTGTTGTAGAATGCTCCCTATAAAGGACTTTGTCTCCACCTAAAACCTAGGACTATACAAGTTTCCCTACTGCTTTTTTGAATAGGGTATTTGGCACTCTAAGACTGAAAATAAGTAGTGGCTGAGTCATTATAATTAGGTCAAAATTTCCATAGGAAAATCATTTTCGAATCTGCATGAAGCTTTTCCAAAAATTAAGTTCATCCATCTTGGCTCCTTCATGGAAAGTTTCACGCTGGATGGAGGTAGTTTGAAGCATGGTGGTGGTCTCAAGCTTGTACGTGCAGAGGCCAGGCCCTGGGGCCAACCTCTTACTGTGTACAACCAAAGCCTATATGCAGCAGGGGTTTGAAATAGATGCCTGAGGGGAGTTTGGAACAGGGCCTGCCCAGAGGCAAGTTCAGCCAGGGGAAGCAGGGGAGTTGGGCACACGTGGGAGGGGTTAGTCGCAGGACCTGTCTGAAGCCGGGACTTATAGCCAAACCCACTGCTCACAACCAATGGCAAGGTGCAGAGATGGGTTTGACACATGTAGAGGACTGGGCACAGGGAATGGCCAGAGGTGACTCCACATGGCCAACCCCGTTCTGACATGGCCAAAGGCTGTGTGCAACAGGGACATTGGCCACAAGTTGCCCTTGGGGGTATGGTGCATGCTCAACTTTGAACATCATAAACAAATCCAGAAATTCACAGAAAAAAACTAAAGTTAGTGTAGAATTACAATTAAGTTATTAGCTTATGTTATAAAACACAGAAATTAACTGAAAAAAACAAAGATTAAAGTGATGTTAAAGTTAGTTGTTGAAATGAAACAAAATCTAACATTTAAAACCAAACAAAACCACTGAAACTCACCAGTTATACTTTAGTGAACTAATTATGAATTGTGGGCCCGATTCACAGAACTAACTTAAGACAAAATCCTAAACTTACTACCATTTTGATATTCACAGAAGGCACATACTCATTTTGGTATTCACAGAAGGCACTTACTTACTCATTTTGAGTAACTTACTCATTTTGAGTAACTTACTCATTTTGTGTAACTTACTCATTTTGGTATTCACAGAAGGCACTTACTCATCAATGAGTAAGTGCCTTCTGTGAATACTAAAATGAGTAACTTACTCATTTTGAGTAACTTACTCATTTTGGTATTCACAGAAGGCACTTACTCATCAATGAGTAAGTGCCTTCTGTGAATACCAAAATGAGTAAGTTACACAAAATGAGTAAGTTACTCAAAATGAGTAAGTAAGTGCCTTCTGTGAATACCAAAATGAGTAAGTGCCTTCTGTGAATACCAAAATGGTAGTAAGTTTAGGATTGTGTCTTAAGTTAGCTCTGTGAATCGGGCCCTGTGTCCCTGCCATGCTCTGTTTGTTACTGCACATATTTCACCTCTCATGAGATGGTGAATCACATCATTGATGATATCATTAATGATATCTCAAAGGATATCATTAATGATATCTCAAAGGATATCATTGACGACATCACTGATGAATTATCCAATACGTGTAACAGTGTGCTACAGGCTTTTTAGAGTTGAAGTCATTCAGGAAACTACACCTGTATCCAATTTTCTATCACCAATTAGGTGATAATGGACATAACCTTTGGGCACATGCAGGACACATAGCTTGTCGTCAATTCACACACATTTGGTGAATGTTGGCTTCTTTATACTGACATTCACCAACATAATAAATAGAATGTCTCCATAGACTTTATTGGGGTCACCAACGTTTTAAAACTTAAACACCATAAAAGTGCTAATTTTCTATTAACCTAATGGTATCACTCTCTTAAAGACCCACAATTTTAAGACAAGAGGTTGACAGGCACGCTATTGATAAGACAGTTAGCCAGGCTCTAAAGACAACCCCCTATGGAGAACCCTCCGTAGTTTGGTGTAATACACTATTCACATTCTTGAGATGAGTGCAATTGCATACAACCTTACAGCCATGCTTACAAACCCCATTTGAGTTAAACTACATCTAAGTGGATCACCACTACATTCTACATTGTTCAACAATCGGCAATGCCTCAAAATATTCAGCAAAGTTCTGGAAATAAAATCCACACTTTATAAACATCCTTGTTACACAGGATTTTTTTATAATACTGTATTACAACTACTTAATATGGGCTGAGTCGCCAAGTCATGTAATGGTGGCTGCAACATTTATTTCACTGGTACACCCAGCAAATCAGATTGTTCCAGTACTGTGGGATCTATACCAGCACTGCAGTACCAAAATGGCCAACAGGAGTAAAGCTCCTTTGGCCAATCAGGTTCTAGCATTTTTTTTTCAATTTTGGTACCACAGGTGAACAGCCGTACCAATCGTTCAAATATCTCTAACTTTTTCTGTGGGTTAACCCCTTCATTCTCAACCCAAGCACCTCTTAAAATGATGATTTCTCAAAAACGGTTTAACAGCTGTATACCAAAAGCACACAAACATGCTTTCTGAATAAAGTTCAAACTTTCTGCCAAGTTTGGTGTGATTCCATTCATCCATTTTTCCTGTATTGGAGAGAATATTTTCCTAGGCAATTTAAAATGGGAAATCACACTATCGCCCTCTTCCCCCCTCTTTTTCTTGGGTCCCATGTGATAGATCAGATCTAAACTTTCCCTGAAGTAGCCAAAGCAAATTAACTTTTATTTTAAAAGCTTTTATGCAGATTCTTGAAGGTTACCAAATTATTACCAAATGAATCCGCCTCCCCCAGAACTCCATATCTAAGGCAAGTTAAACACGCTAAAGGTTTGCCACATTATATACTGATTAGTGAAACACTATCATAGTTATTAATAAATTAATGCTTTTTGGACATTTCACCTCTTTATGATTCACTACAAATTTGAATTTCACTTATAGTGAGCTGGAAATGCTAATTGCCATTCATCAAACGCTGCTAAAGTTATAAGCAAATTGGTATACATATATTACACTGGGGGCCAGTGTAGGTATTATTGAGTCAGTCAGTCCAATAATTAATATTTGTTTGGCTAAAATGTCACCATTAAAAATGCCTAAAAGTTTAAAACACTAATACAATACATGAGTGTACAACAAAGTCGACATCACAACACAATAAACAATCAAATATTCAGTTCATATATTGCTAGCTAGAAAACTCACTGCTAGAGGATGCAATCATAAAAATAAATAAAATTACCATTCTAAAAAATGTACAAAGACGGAACAAATAGTATTGCAAGAGAAAGGCTAAACATGCACTACATAAAGTGCTACTATATTTCACAGAGTGCTGAATATAGTTACTGCAGGAGATAGACGTAGTTAATACAACATTGCTGGCTTACACTGTCTAAGATTAGCCGATTTTAAGACTGGAATCAAGAAGAGCTTTCAAAAAGGATACAATTAACAGAAGAGCATGAAATGCATCGTAGACTGAACCAATCATGACTCACAGACCACAAGAGCAGCTTAGAAAAATAAAATCCTGGCTCTGGAAATGCAATCAAAAAATGTATGTTCTATAATCTTAAACGAGTAGTGAAATATCTGTGCTGAGTTTTAGAGACCCAATTGAAGTAAGGATCCATGCCTCTTGACGTAGTAATAACCTTAAATTGGAGAAATCAACAGCATTCTCTAAGGCTAGTGTACATTCAATAAAAACAGGCTTTGACGGTTTTGTCACAGGAAACAGAAATCACATCAGGGTTGCTGTATAATTCTTACAATCCATACAAGAAAACATTGAATTTAATTAGGCAAACCAATGAATCTTTGCTGACATGTCTAATTTCAAACAATCTGAAAAGAGCCAGTTGAAGAAAGTTTTCTGCTTAGTCCAGATTGACATTCACAACATGAGAGGACAAAGTTTAAGAAAATCACTAATAAAACCGATACTCAATTCAATGCGACACAAATAAGTAGAGGTGCTATGCAGAAAAGTCCACTTCCTCCGCAAAAAGTATTTCTCAGTTTTCTGTATAACGAAAGTGTCCTTGAAGCCCCATAGCCCCACCCCATAAGTTGTGATTGGGAAATACTCAGGGACATATGTCCGAGGAAGTGGCGGAGTGAGGCTTAAGAAACCCAAGGTTACACCATATTTACAAGGATATGGTGCAGCCTTGCGTTTCCCCCTGCGCTGGCGCTACACTTAGCAGTGTAGCGCCAACGCAGGCACCCTTGCACCATATTGCAAGGGTGTCTGCGTGCAGGGGAGGATTGTTTATGTGTAGGAAGGTGTCCCTTCCTGCACATAAACAGTCCTGAAATGCCATTTTGTCACTTCTATGAGTGCTGCTTAATGCAGCACACATGGGAGTTACAAAATTTCTTTTTTTTAAGTATTGTTTATGTGCAGGAAGGGTCACCTTCCTACACATAAACAATCCAAGGCATTTTGCTTTTTCCATGTGTGCTGCACAAGGCAGCACATATGGAAAAACCTAAAACGAGGTGAAATAAAGCATTACTCCTCGTATCGCCAACTTAAGACCAGGTTTTCCCTGGTCTTAATTTTGGCACTGCCTCCTATTTACACTGCCCTAAATAGGTCTCAGTGTCAAAATCAATGCTAAGCATAGCGCGAAAGGGGGCTTATTTACAAGGCAGCGCTAAGCCACATTAAGTGGCTTAACACTGCCTTGTAAATAAGGCAAAGCCCCTATTGCCACAGAAACGTCACAAAAAGTGATGTTTCAGTGGCGATAGGGACTTTTACATATGCCCCTCAGGCTTGTAAATGAGTGCCAACTCTTTTACAGGCTTTGTACCGAATTCTCGCTTTTTCCACCAGCTGACACCGGAGGGGGAGTGGGACTGAAACTCCCAGTGCTCCCTGCGACTGAGGTCCGCCATCACCTGCACGAGCGCACCAGGAGGCGCTTAAAACAATGCCAGGGCTCCCGTAGCGCCCGTCAGAGCCAGAGTGAGGCTGGCCCCCCCCTAACGTCCCTGTTCTATGAACTTCAGGAGAATGGGGAAGAAGAAAGCGAACCAGCCAGCATCAGAGGAGGTAACGAGAACCGCACTTAACTCTTTCCTTGCTAAAGCAACCAGCGCCTTGGATAGAGAAATAGCGAACGCAGAAAGGTGGCTTTCTCTGGGAGCGGGGGGGGCCTTAACTGATGCTCTGCACTCCCTTAGCCGTGACACTATTCAACCCATAGCTGACTAGACCATTATATGTGAACCCCTCTCACCTCGGAAGCCATCCCCGATTGCACTGCTGGGGGCCAGCCAAAGTCTGAGGCCGCCCCTTTCACTGTTAAAAGGAAAAGAGGCCCATCCAAAGTAGCCCAAGTCTCCACAGCAAAAAAATCAAGAAAGAGCAATCCTGGGCAGGACAAAACAAGAGCCCCGGCCCCCCACAGACTAAGCCCTGCTCGACCTACAGCTGGCAGGAGGTTGAAGCACACCTTAAAGAACTTATCGACCCGATTGTCACCCGACTAGGCTCTATTGAACGAACTCTCGTCAATTTAGTGGCAAAAAACTTAAGGTCACAATGTGAATCACAGGCTGGGGAAGGGGCATTAGCGACACCAGGGCACGCGCCCGTTAGCCTGGTCGCTACAAGCAGTAAGTGGCATCATGGTCAAGCAAAAGAAAATTCCATCATAGCAATCACCGACCGCATAGTGGCGGGCCGAGACATATCGCAGTCGGTAGCATACCCTTCTGGGCCTAATAGAGGCCTGTCTGCGGCGGATACAAATGCTATGAACCCTAATGCACAAATAGCCCTGATAGCTCTCAATTCCAACTCTAACACGAATCTAAAAGCTAACACATTTAGCACACGCCTCCCTGCCACATTGCTGAGTAGTGGCCCCCCAACTCTCAATTTACCACCTGCAGCATGTCCTTTCGTGATCACTATGGTAAATGTCCCACCACTTAGAGCCTCCCAAAATGAAACTACCATCCAACTGATGACGAAGGCCAGACATTGGCTGTCTAACGCTGCTGACATAGGCCATTTAATACAAAACCATTTGATAATGGCCAGGAGAATACCTTGGGTAGGCCATGGGCCAAAACTAATTAATAACGATTGTATCATCCTTAACTTTGACAATCGAGGGCTGGTGAGGCACCTACTATGCCAGCTACCGTCAGCTCCATTTATACAGACGCAGATCTTTATAGTCCCACAGGCCTTTTTCTATAAACCATCACACAAACTTAAACTTACTACTAATAATGCAAGTCACCAGGCAGTCAATAACCTAAATTGCCCTCCTCAGATAACGGAGAACAATCTCTTGCTTGGTAACAGATTTGCCGCCCTTGAGGACTTGGATACCTGCGATTGACTCAGCCACTTCCGTAACCCATTACCTCCACCCAGCTTTCCCGATTGTAAGGATTAAGAAACACAACATGTGATAGGAGATTGTACTACAATGGGGGTGCTCCCCTACCACCACGCAGGCCTTACTCGATTTTCCACGCTTACCACCTGCCGATCCAAGCAGGGCGACCCCCCTCCAGCCTGACGAAGGAGCTATCTCACTTATCTCATGGAATATAACTGGATTTAAAAAGGAAAAGGGCACTCTAGTGTGGGACTCAGAGCTGAGGGATATCAGCATTGTTTGCTTACATGAGACATGGGCACAAAACCCTTTCTTCCTAAATGGTTACCATTCTTTTTTTACACCAGCCACTCCCTCAATCGCAGGCAGAGCTAAAGGGGGCCTAATAACACTCATTGCCAACACCCTTTCATTTGACAAAATAGTATTCATCAATAGCTCGATCTACTTCCACATTATTGTAGCCAGGGGACGGAAAAGCCCAGATTTAATATTAATACATTTTTATAATAATAACTTTCTAAACTTAGCAGAGGTAGCAGAAGAGCTGGGGCACACACTGGAGGACTTACTATCTAATTACACCAGACGGCTACCCATCATATAGGCAGGGGACATTAACTCCCACATTCGCAACTACACAGATCACAATGTATGTGGGGTTACCGATGAACAGGGCCATCCCCTGACTCACTTTTACCATCATAACTATGTCAGCGCTCTAAATAGTCTACTGATGACATTGGACCTGGAAATTGCCAATCCAAAATGCCCTATCTCAGGGGAAATGGAGGCCACATTTCACCGGGCAGGGGGCATCTCATGTATAGATTTTATTCTGTTCCCTATGGCCTCACGTAGAAATGTTAAGAACTTTGAGGTCATACAGTCTGCATTTAGTGATCACTCCTTTCTGTATTTTACGTTTAGCTGGTATCTACCCAAAACATTGGGCTCCAACTGTTTACTTTAACCAACACTAGCCAGGAAAAACAGGTACACTTTAAAATGGGTGAACATTGATCCCGCAAAGTTATTACCGAAAATAGTCTCTTCCTGCTATAAGGAGATTTCCTGATGTTTAAATTTATCCTCTACTGCTAACCAAACCATGGAAGCATTTAACACGATTCTAACTTCCATAAAGGGATACCTTACTTGTCAAACTTCCCCAAAAAAACCTTCAAGACAAAAATGGTTTGGGAAAATTTACTCGCAGGCACTAGCGGATTTACATAAAGCACTTAAATCACAACCTAGAGATCAAACTCTTTATTAGAACTCTTAGGTCTGCTTATAAATCCGCAAGACGGGAAAGGAAAAGGGAGATCACCAAGGAAGCTTGGGAAAATCTGAGAGCAGCATACATTTCAAAGTACAGCAAATCTTTCTGGAAAATAATTAACAGTCCCTTTTTCCAGGAGGAGAGCGGGCCTTCATTGGACCTCCATATTGATGAGCCCACGTGGAAAAATCAATTCCAAAGAGTATTCCAGGAACAACCAGATAATATCCCAGAGTTACCAGTGCAACACCTGAGGACCCCACTAGCACTGGAGTTCTCCATAGATGAAGTAGAACTTGCATTAAACCAATCCCCAGCATTGAAGGCTCCCGGGCCAGATGGAGTTCCACATGATGTTAACAAACCTCTCTGGGTACCTATCCTTACAATTGCATTTAATGCCATAGCGAAAGTCGGCCCTCTGCCATCTTGGAGACAGTCTGTCATAGTCCCAATCCATAAGAAGGGGAG
The DNA here is from genome assembly GCA_963921515.1 of Calotriton arnoldi. Taxonomy (NCBI): domain Eukaryota; kingdom Metazoa; phylum Chordata; class Amphibia; order Caudata; family Salamandridae; genus Calotriton; species Calotriton arnoldi. The sequence goes on from CAWUFW010020065.1 coordinate 154,175, forward strand.
TGGCGCAGACCCGGTTAATTATTGGCCGATTTCTTTGCTGGATAGCACGGCAAAGTTGATGGGCAGACTGCTGCTGAACAGGCTGGAGGAGTGGGCAGCTGAGAACAAAATCCTCGCTGAAGTCCAGTATGGCTTCAGGAAGGGTAGAGGCACAATAGATCAGTGTCTCAACCTCGTCCTAATTGCCGCAAAATATTCTGTTGCCAAACAGGGGCAGCTATTTTTGGCATTTATGGATCTGTCTGCGGCCTTTGCCTGCGTGAGCCACAATAAATTGTGGTCTATCATGGAGTCTTTGGCCGTGGATCCACCCATAATCTCATTCATCAGAGACCTGTACAGACACGCAGAGGCAGTTGTCCGTTATGGGAAAAAAGGGGAGTGCACAAAACCTTTTAGGATTGATAAAGGGGTAAGACAGGGTTGTGTTCTTGCCCCCTTTCTCTTCTCCCTTTACACAAACAAACTTTCCGAAGCTCTGATTGAAAAATGCAAGTTCGTCTCAGTGGTAGGCTCATATCTCCTACCTGTCATGCTTTATGCAGATGATGCCGTCCTTTTAGCCAGAACACCAATGGCCTTACAGCTTTTGATCGAGACATCTCCACATATATGGCAGACCTAGGCCTACATGTTAATAAAACAAAAACTTATGTGATGGCTATGGGCAGGGCCAGGAAGCAGAAAGTAATGGGCTTTCATATAAATGGCAGAAGACTGGATAGAGTGGACAATTTTATGTATCTGGGAATTTTCTTTGACGATAAATTAAAGTTGTCCACTATGGTGAGAAACAGGGCGCTCCTGATGTCCAAAAGCATTGCTGGCATCTGGAAGTTTGCAGCAAAAATAGGGAATAAACCAGTAAAAGAAATGTTAGAAATCTATCATGCAAAAACAAGATCCATAGTGTCATATGGCGCAGCCGTTTGGGGAATTGCAGACATTAACTCCCTTCAAGTAATAGAAGATACATTTCGAAAGAGAGTATTAGCTACCCCTACATCATGCCCAAGAATTTTTTATTCACAAAGAATTAGACTTTCTCTTCATTTCCGATACCCTGAAAATTGCTCCCCTTCTAGCCTGGCTTTCAATTTGGAAAAGGGAATCGGTCCCTCTGAACCATCTAGTACTGTGGGACATCCTAAGCTTGGACCGTGCTTCCTCCATTAGCTGGCTAGCTTACGTGAAACAGTCCCTCACAGAATTAGATCTGGAGCACCTGTTCAACTCACCGTCCGAGTGTATATTCTTATCTAAATCGCGTCTAAAAGAGCTCTTTTATAACAAATGCAATTCACACAGGTGGCAGAAAACTCAAAATAAAATCACAGTGACCACATGCTTTGCATCACCAACTCCAAGTAGTGGTCATTTATCCTACATCTCATTTGTTACGAACATCAGCCACCGCTTTGTATTGACTAGATTTAGACTGAATTATTTCCCATTAATGGCCGCCTACCCGGCTCAAGTATTTTCGATAAACCAGCAATCTTCCTGCCCTTGTGACGGTCTTTCCCCCCAATCTATTTCACATATTGTATTCTTTTGTTCATTCTACACGGTAGAGCGGAAAACATTCATTATTCAGCTGTTGAAAAAATTCTGTATTCGATCGCACAAACAGGCCCTTGAAACTTTCCGAGCAGTGGTAACTCCGTACATATGTTTTATGCTTGCCAAATTTCTTCTCGCTGTTCTTAAACTCAGAAAAATGCACTTTAACCCACATGGGGTACACTTTTAGAATTTGCACTACCACCCACCAGCGGGGGTAAGCCGTTTGATGTATACGGTGTTACGACTTTTTAAATCATTTTATACCTGTTTTATGAATTTAACATCACTTTTTTTTTTAATAGTTACTAAAGCTGTATCGTTGTTTTATATAATGTATACTACACTCGATGATTTTATGTACTTTTTATGCATTTATTTGAATGCGAAATAAAGATGTGATGATACCTAATTTTAAGGAGAAATTAAGCAATGCCTCAGTTCTCTACTCAAACTCTGGCAAATGTACTCAGCCTGCTGGCTTCCAGCTAAATGTTTCATCGAACAAGACCCCCAAATAGGGAAAAGTAGGGACTGACTCAATCCTAATACTCTTTACGGTGTAAATTCTAGATTTAGCTATCTTCGGTCCATAAACCATAATGCGAGTTCTCACTTGATGAGTAGTTAGGTCAAGGTCAACCAGAAAACCAGAAAACAACTCTTACAGTCTCTGTAAGCCGGCGCACAGACAAAATATCGAGTTTTAAATGTTGACATAAACAAATATCGAGTTGGAAATGTTGTGATGCAGAAATATCGACAGCAAGAATATCGTGGTCAACAATATCAACTTGGAGGAAAGAAATATTGTTTTTGAAAATATCGAAGTCATTAATATCATTTGCAAAAATATAGTTGTTTAGAATATCAATCTTTTAATTAGTGTTATGTATTTTAGTATGTATTTTAAAAGTATGTGAACTATTTTTTTGTGTAAGTATTGCTTTTGTTTTTTAATAAATGTGTTAAATTTTATTAGTTATTAATTTTATTTTAATTAAATTTTGCTTTTTCTAGTTCTGTAGTGGGTTGTGGGTTTATAGGGGAATAGGGTGGGACGTAATTTAATTATCATAAATTAATTATTTTATTTATTTATTAGTATTTATTTAATTTACATTTTATAGTGTTAATTGTGGGAATTAATTTATAATTAATTGATTATTAATTGGTTGTTAATTATTATTAATTAATTAATTGGTAATTATGTTAATTGTGTCATTTTATTAGGCGCAGGTTGTGGGTTTATTGGGGAATAGGGTGGGAAGTAATTTAATTATAATAAATGTGTTAAAATGTTTTATTTATTAATATTTATTTAATTTATATTTTATAGTGCTAATTGTGGGAATTAATTTATTATTTATTAATTGCTTGTAAATTATTATTAATTAATTGGTAATTAATTATGTTATTTTTATTTTTTTTGGGAGCGGGTGGTGGGGTTTATAGGGGAATAGGGTGGGAAGTTATTTATTTATAATTAATTAATAATTTTTGTTAATTAATGCTAATAAATTAATTAAAATTTAAATATGCAATTGTGTAATTAGTTTTAGATGTGAGTTGTGGGGTTTATAGTGGTAAAGGGTGGGAAGTAAAATCTTTTAAATTAATTAATAAGTTGTTGTTAATTGATATTAATGTATTCATGTAAAATTAGTTATGGGAATTGTGTAATCATTTTTAGGTGTGGGTTGTGGTGTTTATTGGGGTACAGCGTGGAAAGTAATTTATGTTTAATTAATTAATAATTAGTTGATCATTAATATTAATTCATCAATTCATAAATATTTATGGTAATTGTGTATTTTTATTTTGTGTGTGGGTTACGGTTTTATATGGGTAATGTTTGGGGAGTAAATTAATTTTTATCTGTTTTAATTTGTTTTTTAATTAATTATATTTCTTAAATTGATAATTAATGATGTTAATTATGGAGATACATTTTTAAAATTTAGATGTGTGTTGTGAATTGTGTGGTGTTATAGGGTAGGAAATAAAAAAGATTACATTTATGTAATAATTAATGTTTTTGATTATAAATAATTTCTATTAAAAATAGTTATTTGTTTGTAAATTATTTGTATATTTAAAAAAAAAATCTTTCTAGGTATTTGTTAGATCTTTTTAACATTATAATATGTTTTTATCTTTTGTAAATTTTTAATATTTTTATATATGTTTTCTTTTTTGGTTTTTTAAAATCTTTTGTGTTGTCGTTGCTATCAAACACTTTCCCTACTGTTGCACTCGCTGGAGTGGGAATAGTAATTTTTTCCCACTGCTATCCAACATTTCCCTACTTTTGACTCACTGGAGTGGGAATAGTACGTTTTGCCCCTTTGCTATCCAACACTTTCCCTACTGTTGCACTCACTGGAGTGGGAATAGTAATTTTTACCCCCCTGCTATCCAACACTTTCTCTACTGTTGCACTCACTGGAGTGGTAATAGTAATTTTTACCCCTCCGCTATCCAACACTTTCCCTACTGTTGCACTCACTGGAGTGGGAATAGTAATTTTTACCCCTCCGCTATCCAACACTTTCCCTACTGTTGCACTCACTGGAGTGGGAATAGTAATTTTTACCCCTCCGCTATCCAACACTTTCCCTACTGTTGCACTCACTGGAGTGGGAATAATAATTTTTACCCCTCCCCTATCCAACACTTTCCCTGCTGTTGCACTCACTGGAGTGGGAATAGTAATTTTTACCCCTCCGCTATCCAACACTTTACCTACTGTTGCACTCACTGGAGTGGGAATAGTATTTTTTTCCTCTTCGTTATCCAACATTTTCCCTAGTATTGCACTCACTAGAGTGGGAATAGTTATTTTTACCCCTCCGCTATCAAACACTTTCCCTACTGTTGCACTCAATGGAGTGCAAAATTTAAGTTTAAAGACTATTAAATATTTTAGGGGCCCATTACGATACCCGGCGTAAATAAATCCACCAGGCATGGAAGCGGCAAAAATCCGCCCGCACACACCGCCTGAACACCGACCACGCCATTACGATTACACAAACCGAATACCGCCATCGGCGAAAAAGCACACAAAATACCGCCCGCCAACGTCCGAGTCGGAGACAAACCGCCCGCCACGGACGGAAACACGCACGACAACACAAAACCGCCCGCCCTCACGGCCGACACACCGCACGTGAGATTACGATCGCACCGACATGAGCGCGGAAAAACCACAAATATACCGCCCGCCAGCGCAAACAACGCCGATGAGAAACGACACGGCAGAAGCCATGGCGCCCACGAACCTGCACAGAAACCATCCGCACACAAAACCAATAGCACACAACATGGCCAACAAGTCCACACAGCAAGGCACGCACAAATACACAAGCACAGTACATATCCCGAAAACACCCCCGGACAAACAAAAAATACAAAGGCCAGAACCCCAGACACAACACACCTGAAAACAACAGACCATGAGGACACACCCACATAGGTGAGTACAAAAGCAGCACTCCCACAGACCACAACCCCTTGCTACATTGCAAACCAGAGAGGAGAGGAGAGGACACAGTGACACAGCAAGGACAGCAGCACACCACAGAAACGCACACATCACAACCACCACCACCACCAAACACCACCACCACCACCACCACCACCACCACCACCAAACACCGGCACCACAAACCCCCTGCACATTACACAACACACACCGCACCAGCACCACAAACACCATGGCACCACAAAGGATGCCCAAGTTCACGCCCATGGAGCTGACGGTCATGGTCGACGAGATCATCAAGGTGTACCCACAAATCTATGGGAACATGGTCCAGCACACACCACTAGCCACCAGAAACAGAATGTGGAACCGGATCGTAGACCAGGTCAATGCAGTCGGGACCCTGCCCAGGAACAGAGTCGAGATTAAAAAATGTTGGAATGACGTCAAGAGCCTGGTCAAGAAGAAGGAGGGCAAAAACAGAGAGCTGGCTGCCGTCACTGGCGGAGGGAATCCCGCGCTCTTTAAGACCTTCAAAGCGTGGGAGGAGAAGGTGCGAGTCGTAATCCATCCGGAGATCCTCGCCAGATTAGCAGGGGGAGTGGAGGCTGGTAAGTACAAACTAATGTATACCAGCACACCGCTATGTACTCACATGCACTACCACCATGCCACAGCTCCCAGGGAAAAACACCCCCATGTACAGCACACAATACACAACACATCACACACACATGCAACAGACACCACCACACACAGCCCAAACCGAACAACTGCAAGATGCGTGGGGACATGTGTACACTTAGCCAGCCACGTAACCACCAACAGGTCCCCAAATATGCCAGAAGCGCCACAACGAGCACCCACCACACCCATGTGTCCGCCACAGCTGCACCAACCGACAAGTAACAGGTAAGTGGCAGGAACACAAAGTGCAGTGGGTGGGACGGTGGACAGCCCAAGTACAACACACACCAGGCCCCAGTCCCACAGCACAGCAAGGAGGAGCATCCCCCACACCCCACACCCACGTGTCAGCCACCGCAGTGCACAATGACAGCCGAAGGGCAGACATCACGGTCCACAGCAATCGGTGTCAGTGGGTATCCAGCCACCCCCACGACCCACAACACCCTCCCACCCCCACAGACCTGCAACATGGAGCACCCCCGCGTAGAGCCATGTGGCATCCAGTACAGTGCACGCACGAACAACTTGCAGGTGGGAAACTGGACAGGGCCGGATTACTGGGGCATGAGGACCGTAACACGACCAACACATGGGACATGTCACGTAGCAGACGAACACGCAGCACCGCCCACCGTCACGAACAAGTGAACAATGTGCACACGGACATGAACAACAGACTCACACCCCACATGACCCATCACATACATAGCAACACCCAAGGAGCCACGTCTGCATGCACAAGCCACACTGAATATAGTACCACACGGCAGCCACTGTGCAACTCATCACACACAACCGAAACACCATTGAAGTCCTGTCCATGTAGCCCCAACTGCCTGTCAACCACACACCCCACAACTACGCCTATGTAAGACAAACAACACTAGACGCAACAGAGCGGAACAACATAAATGCACACGAACACCACTGAACCCATCAAACACACAGACACACCATGCACAAACAACATACCATCCATCCCATCCGTCAGCCCCAGTCTCATGAAAGGCATGTCATCCGCACAGCTGCCACACATACAGCAGTCACGCTAAGATACATGCCCATTACCAACCATGTGCCAGAAGTCAATGAAGTGCACGACACACTGTGAGCAACAACACACAACATGGGCCACACCCCCCGAGCACTGCAGTGATGCACATGGCACAGGGCAGCACGCACACCAAGGAGATGGGACAACTGCAATACGTTGGCTGGCACACAACCATCACTCACTCATAACGATGCGTCCAATGCCATGTCCAATAATCACAACAGACAGCAAATATGCAGGCCATGTCAAGCATGCACACACCTCAAACCATGCACTGTCATGCTGCCACAACACATGTCACGTTCGGCACCCATGGCTCACAGCATGTACCCCAAAAGCATATCCCCACCCAAATGCGAATCTGGGGCATGGCCCCCATGTTGCCATATGCGTTCCTAAGCGTTCCATTTGAACCCCAAAAGCATATCCCCACCCAAATGCGAATCTGGGGCATGGCCCCCATGTTGCCATATGCGTTCCTAAGCGTACCATTTGAACCCCAAAAGCAGATTCCCTCCCAAATGCGAATCCGGGGCATGGCCCCCATGTTGCCATATGCGTTCCTAAGCGTTCCATTTGAACCCCAAAAGCAGATTCCCTCCCAAATGCGAATCCGGGCATGGCCCCCATGTTGCCATATGCGTTCCTAAGCGTACCATTTGAACCCCAAAAGCAGATTCCCTCCCAAATGCGAATCCGGGGCATGGTCCCCATGTTGCCATATGCGTTCCTAAGCGTTCCATTTGAACCCCAAAAGCAGATTCCCTCCCAAATGCGAATCCGGGGCATGGCCCCCATGTTGCCATATGCGTTCCTAAGCGTTCCATTTGAACCCCAAAAGCAGATTCCCTCCCAAATGCGAATCCGGGGCATGGCCCCCATGTTGCCATATGCGTTCCTAAAGCGTACCATTTGAACCCCAAAAGCAGATTCCCTCCAAAATGCGAATCCGGGGCATGGCCCCCATGTTGCCATATGCGTTCCTAAGCGTTCCATTTGAACCCCAAAAGCAGATTCCCTCCCAAATGCGAATCCGGGGCATGGCCCCCATGTTGCCATATGCGTTCCTAAGCATTCCATTTGAACCCCAAAAGCAGATTCCCTCCCAAATGCGAATCCGGGGCATGGCCCCCATGTTGCCATATGCGTTCCTAAGCGTTCCATTTGAACCCCAAAAGCATATCCCCACCCAAATGTGAATCTGGGGCATGGCCCCCATGTTGCCATATGCGTTCCTAAGCGTTCCATTTGAACCCCAAAAGCAAAGTACAAACCAGACCCAGGATGGGCCAGGAGCCCGCATACACCAGAGTCACAATAAGTAGGGGCACAGCAACACACCCATCGGCATGGCCAATCCGTCCCATGCCACATGTGCACAGCACACAGTCCCATTGCCAAGCACACACAACTACAGATGCCACAGCCACACACACGCCTCCGGGAAACCCATGTACGAGATTGCACGAACTGTCAATGTCAGACGACAAATACATACTTCGCCAGGTGCAACACAATAACTAATCTCATTCTCTCCACAGGTGACGAACTGCTGGATGCTGGGGATGGAGCCAGCAGCCAGCACAGCCAGCCTACAAGCCCCCAACGAGGACACACGGATCTGGAGGATCTGTCCTCCTCTTCGGACACGGACAACCAAGCAGGCCCATCTGGTGTGGCAGGGCCCAGCCGCTCCCCAGGACCCCTCCTACCCACCAACCCATCATCCAGGGCTGCTGAACATTCACAGCCCCCTGCTGCCACTGTCGTTGCGGCCACACCCACGGTCATTGTGGCCACTACCACTGCCGCAACCGCCACCATCGCCGCACCGACCACCACCGCCGCCACCACCGCCACGTCTCCGCTGGCACCAGCCCCAGCGCAGGTGGTGGCCCGGACGACTGGATCCACCCTGGGAGCCACAGCGAGGACCGTGGTGAGCAATGTGGCTAGTGGGCAAGCCGGTGGCAGCAGGACTGGTAGGAGGAGCAGGGTCAGGGAAACGCCAGCCTCCCTGGGAGCCATGCCCTGCCTCACATGGCCAGAGTCCTTGGGGCCTATGAAGAGGCCCAAGGACAATGGGTCCGGTCTGCCTCAGACACGCGTGAGGTGCTGGGGGTGTTGAGGTCCATGGACGCCCGTATGGGCCAAATCGTGGACCTCATGGGACAGCTGGTGGTGGCGGTGAGGTCACAGCCAGGGACAGCAGCTCCCCTCCGCCACCACCTGCCGGGGCGCAGGGTGGAGCAGCAGTGTCCAGTTCCCCTGCGTCCACAGCCAGTGATCACACCTCAACCACCAGCATGTCGCAAGCAGGCACCCCCTCGCAAACGTGGAAGGGGCCGTCCGAAGAGGAAACAGATCTCCCGGGAGGACTTCGCACGCTCCAGTCGCAAGTGAGGCAGCCAGCCAGCCTTCCGCCAGCCTTCCTTGACCAGCCACTGCATTGACTTGGACTACGATCCCACTCCACACAGCCATCTGGATGGCATGTGTGTGTTGGACTATGGACATAGAACCAGTGGGTACACCCTGATCATCACGCA